>BMAT01003271.1:659-25170 GCA_019649035.1 Elysia marginata
AAAAAAAAAAAAAAAAAAAAAATTTAAAGGTGTATATGCCTTGTGAAGAATATGGCTTATGTGTTTATGATGTAGCAATTGAGAGGAGAAGGGAGAGACAGAGTTACAGGCAGATAGATAGACACACAGAGTTAGCATGGAGACCAGTTGCAATAAGAGAATTACCTCGATGTGTTTACTGCTGACCATTGTAAATTGAATACCTATAGTCTGTACTGACGAAAATACATGTAGTCTCATAAACCAGTTAGAATTTTTTATATGCAACCAATTGCATACGTGTAAATAGTTAGTTATCATTAGGTTTCTGCAAGTCTGCTTTTTTTTTATTTTATTTGCTTGAGATGAATACATAGCACACTGAAGGTTTCCTAAAAACCCAACGATACCGCGTGTAAGTATTGCTGATAACATTTGGTGTATAAGGCTACCAATAAGGCTGCCAAATTTGTATACACAGTTTAAACCTACCAATTCTGTAAGGGAAATCACGGATGTGACAGAAGATCTCAGACTCGATGTTGAAGACGCCACAGATGATCTAGATGACGTCAGCTCAGAATCTCTCGACCTTAGCAGGAGTCCTGGTGCGATTTCCTTGATAAGATCTTCCTTCGCGGAAAGACTAAGAGAGGGCAGTTTGTCCTCAGATCTTCGCGGAGTTGGAATATAAGAAAAATCCTGGCGCTTGGCATGACGAGCTGAGAGTCTTGGGGTTAACGGAGGACTGTTGTTGGAGGTACTTGTTTTAGGCAGCATTCTTTTACCGGTTGGTTGTCTTATAATGAATCCGGAACTGTTGAGGTGTTGATTTAGATCAAGCCGGAGACTGTCGTTTGCGTTTAAAGTAGATTTTTGCTGAGTAGGTTCCGATAAATTATCGTCTGGTTTTAGATTGAGTCTAGGAATATTCTTGAGGGTAATCTTTCCCCTTTCGTCATGATTTTTAAGGTTGCCTCGAAAGACTGTCTCTTGGTTTTCATGATCACGTTTTGATGCCTGCTCAACACTATTCTTTGGTGTATCTTCGGTTTTGAAGGTTTTTATTTCGCTTTCATGATCAGATTTTGATTTTACCTGAAGATTGGCATTTGATGTACGTTCGGTCTTGTCTACAGCACTACATAGCGAGAACTTCCGTTCTCCTTCAGTTCTCATCGCCAAACGAAATCGCTCTTTGGCGTCTTTCACGTGTTCAGTGATTCGGCGAGATTTTTCTATCACATCTGTGTTGCCCTTGGACTTTATGCGGGTGTCTATGAGCTCACTACAATGAGTTCCATTCCTGACGTTTTGAGGTGGCCCTTGTTTGGAGTCCGTGTGTGTTCTGCCAGGACTGGTTGCTTGTGGTGGCCTGGGTGTATCCTGATCACTGTCAGAATCTGTTTCCTCCATTGTTTGGCACGGATTAAGTTATCACATTCGTGTAAATTTAAAAATTACTGGTAGGTTTTTCACTCGCTCTGACTCCATAAAACCCGATAATCAAACAAAGATTAAGATGAAAAAAACCTAGACATTATCGAAGCTGAAGGATCAATACATTTACAACGATAATTGTTTCATTTCTTTTCTATATATACAAATGTACCGTGTTATTGTTAGAACTAATAGACGGAGTTGGGTGTTGCATAAACTTTGTTATCCATCTTATTGTACTTGACTTTCTTTCTTTGCCTGAAACGATTTTTAAGAAGTTACGATATCATTTTTTAAACCCAACCTTTTAACGTTAAATAATTCTGAAATACTTTAAAAATTAAAAAATTTTAAGCCATGCACGTAGCCTCACGGTTGTGAAATAACAATTATTCATCGATCGAATTCACAGAATGCCAAATTAAAAGTTTCATAAAAACATCACAGTTGTTCTTGCCTTTCAGAAATACACACAGAAAAATATTGGAAAACAGAAACATCCAGGAAAACAAGGCAAATAAATGAATAAGCCTGTTCAACGTGGGCCTATTTATTAATACATGTAACATCATATTAGTAACATAATACCATTTATTTATCAACTGAAAAAAACTGAAACTTTCGATAAGTCTAATTTTTCTTTCTTTATGAGGCCTCACAATTTTCTTTCCTAAGAACAGTAAGATAATATATATAGATTGTGTCTGAAAAAATAGCTTGTATGAGATTCTTTCCTAACAAAAAGCCCTTTAAAACTTTTTTTTCCTCAAAGTAATATCAGCAATGCTTTTTATGGCGTTACTTTTACAAGTAAGCCAAAGTTTTTTTTTCTTCAGCTGTAATCGTTCCGTCTTGCCAAAAAGTATGAAATAATCCACTTAACACTTATCAAATGACATTCCTTTAACACAATAGCATTGACATAAGGAAAAGGAAGTACTCCAAAACATTAAATTTCCTAGTGTCTGTTGTAATCCGCAGAAATTGTAAACGTCTGTGTATGGAAACTGAAATTGGCTCTCGCCGCTTTTTACTGGCTCTCTTCTCTCAGCGCTAAAGTGTCAGAGCTGAAATCCCGAACAGTTATGCTCTAAACTCCTTAGCAAGAATTGTTACAGTTTCATGTCTCCTAAGCTTCTTACTCTGAAAGTCTACAGTGCTCTAAGCCTTCTTAAAGTCCCATGCTAGGCGCACGTTTCTCTCTGCAACGCTCTATCAAATCAATGTATTATCCACCGCAGCTTAACACAGCACACTCTGCGATTCTGATCCCAGAATAAAGGAACTGATTACTGGCGCAGAGCTAACCACANAACATGGGAAGCTTCGACCATTAATTTTGTGGAACTTAATTAAGAAATTGGTTGTTCTTGTTGCGTGTCGTTGCAGGCTCTGTTATGAAGGAGAGCGGCTATATTTAAAGTGCAAGACGCTCTTTTAGCTCAATGTCTTTATGGTAAGCCCTACATGTATCTGTACAACTTATAAACATGATCCTATACTACCGAACCAAGTTCAAATAGATGGCGTGAGCAGATTTGTTTTGGGTTAAAAATTCGCATTTTGCCGTTCACCCACTGCATTTGGCTTTTCCGATTGGTGGTTTTGTAAGGTCTAACCGAGAAAAATTATTCCCTCCAATCGCTGTTATTCAATTTAATTTGCTCTTCGCCTGACTGCCCTGGCAGGTGGATGAGGAGTATTAAATCAACAAAGCTCAGAACTGCATACCCTTCCACAAGAACAAATAGAGAAAGAATATTGCTGTATATGAGCATCCTATGGAGCTCTCACTCTCGTGAATCTGAAAAAAGGGTAGGGCTAAAGAACATCAGGCGAGTCCATAGTTGGTATTAGTAAAACAAGGAAAAAAAGACCCAAAGCAACTGACTGGTCCTTAGCCATTTTTGTAAAGATCGAATTGTTGTTTAAGTTTTGCAGTATCACAATGACGAATACAGGAACTGCCACACCAATCTTCGTTGCTTGACGGCGACTGGTTGACATGCGAAAGCTGGTTCTTGATCAACAAAATTATGAGATCGCGATTATGGGCCTACACATCCTGATTATTGCTGTTTGATTTGCAAATTCATTTGTGAGGAAATGATGGTAAATTGCGCTCGTTCAAATTTACACCATTTCCTAAAAAAGAAATTTAATAAAGATTGGAAATATGACAGATCCAGCCCCTTTTTTTGTCCCCCAAGATGTTCAATTGTGATTAAATGAAAATATGAGGCAATCAGTCACATGCCGAGCAGACTAGCTTTTAGTTAAAAATTATTTTCTTATAAATATCTAAAATGACTTTAAAATAAAATATCTCAAGTCGTAAAAAATAATAAAGTTGTCATGTTTTTCTGGCTTTGAAAAGAGCGTAAATTAGTTATTTAGAGAACGTTAACAACTCAGAACGAATGTATGCACATTTTTGAATTGTGTCAGATTTACCCTATGTCGTAGGCTACATAAGAGATTTATTCGTTTTAACATAAAATTAAACTTGACGACTTGGACCTGATTTAATGAACTCTCACCCCCCCCCCTTTTTTTTCATTAAAAAAAAACAACAAATCTTCGATTTATAGAAGATACATGTCTGAGAAAACCCTTGACCAATCAATTGATTATCTGTTTCATGCGTTTGCCCTGGCTGAGAGTGAAAACCAGAGAGCAGCCTGCATGCCCAGATAACTTCTTTTTTTTTTTACTTTCTGTCTATCGCTTTTGAAGCCGTCAATATGTTAAAGTCTTAGTGATTTTCATTCCGGTCGGTTCAGCGAGGGGATTAACCCTCATGTAAGTTAATATAGAAACATAGGGCTCACGCGATCTAGGGGGATTAGGATAATCTACGACATGTACTACGTTTGGCAGACCCTGAACTCTGGGCTTTTATGCTAACGTCATTGCGGCTTCCTAGCAAAACCAGCCAAACAAATCAAAATAACTACAGTGAAAAAGGAGAGGGACAAAATTTTGTGGTAACCCTCAAACAAATCAAAATAATGGAGCATGATTCGAAAAACCAAATAGAAAAGAGGTAAGGATGTTGAACTAACATTTAAAACAGATGGAAGTATGAGTGGATAACAGAGTAAGAGAGAGACAGAGAGAGAGAGACAGACCGAGAGACAGAGAGAGAGAGGCAGAGAGAGAGAGAGAGAGAGAGAGAGAGAGAGAGAGAAAGAGGGACATAGACGAGCAGAGAACAAGAACTAAGAATTTCGCAGTGGCAAATATTCATAGCGCTACTTTACTACCAGTTACAAATTTTATGGGTTTTACAAGATATACAAGAATATCTAACGGTGAGAGCCCTAGGCTAGTCGATGATCTTGAGGTTTTCAATCCCGACCACCTTTGCGAGGATTGAAGCACTGGATGTAGTGGGAAGTTGATGCTGTATTTGCAGCCAGGAGGAGACCATCGATTCTGTTTTTGAAGGCATTTAAACTGTATGCAATGTCCGTGCTTCGTGGAAAACTATTCCATGTGATAGTGATACTCAAGCCAAAGAAGTTTTTTAAGGCCGCAGGCTTGTTTAGTGAATTTTCGGTGAATTTGAAAAAATTGGGCTAAAAATTTTTCTTGCGTTCCTGATCGCAAGTTAAACTTGAGTTAGTGGTTAGACGAATTTTCAAATTGTATTCATCAATACAATACAATCTTAATAAATGTGTTCTTTGTTTCGTTTTTTATGATGTGAGTCTTCTAGTCCGTAAGCTTTTAACTCACGAAATTTTGCGTGGGAGGCACTCTTAACACCCCACAGCCCAGTCCGCCGATATCTGATCGTTCAGCTCCTTGAAGCGAGAGTTTTTGACAAGGTCTCATGATATATATTTACAGAAATACATGTGCTAGGCGTGACTGTAAAGCCTTGCCTCTTAAACCATTGTTTTCAAAGTAATCATTCCACTGATAAGTATTTTACACGAAACGAAAGCTTATAGTTATTTGGTGTCTTCTAGATAAAGTTAACAGTCAATCTCTCTGTCAACAGCTGCAGCTGTGCACCAACAGTGAAAAAGTTGTTGGAACACGTTGGAAAACGTTGGTGGAAATTTCAGTTTGTTTTCCTCTGCACTACCTAAGCATACCAGCCTCATCTTTATCACATCTACAAAAGCATCACTGCAGACATCATTCATGCGTCATTGAATATCAATTGGTGAAGTCTCTTCTGCAGTCAGGAACTCAGTAGTCTCCCATTGCTCAAAAACATATCGGCATACTAACACGACTACATAAAACAATCCCATGATTGTGACGTTTTGAGCAACACAATGCGGATGTGACGCCATAGCTGCACATGGCATGGAGAACAGTAAATTTACATACTGGATAAAACTGCTGCCGAATTCAATGGAGCCATTACCACTATTAAAGAAAACATTGCACAAGAGGCAGGAAGTCTTCAGTCAAATCCAGCCTCTTATGCCAAGGCTTCCTCAGTAAGTAGATAATAGGAGGAGATTTTTTTTAAATGGTGATGAAGAAAGACTTTGTATGTGATAAAAAAAGGGTCAAACAACGAAAGAAATAAATAGAAAGCTACAACCAGACGCACTCAGTGTAACTGTGAGTATAAAATGATACATGTAGCTGGTAGGGTATGGAAAGAAACATAAAAAATAAATGCATTAGTTATTTCAGCATGTTTTGCCATTTGCTCTGTCATTTTAGGTCTACAAATCTTCTTCCTGCATCATTCTGTGCTATTCTCTTAAAAGTAGTTAATTTTTTTTAGCTTAATACATACTTTGTTAGTTAGTTTTTCTCTAGTTCTGTTCTTTTGCTCGTGCGAGAGTGTGTGTATGAAAAACGCAGGTCTGTGATCTGAAGAAAACTAATGTCTCATTGTCTGTTACGGAAGGAGGTGAGATAGTTTGTCTTAAAGTAGTACAAAACCTTCGAACAATTTCGATATAATATCATGCTCTGAAAGAAATTAGTTCATTAGTTCGACCAGTGAAAACGACTTCAAAGTCGGAAATCCTATATGAGAAAGTTTTGTATAAGTTTACTCTTATTCCCTTTGTTTTCTATAATCAAAATCAACAAAGGTTCTCAGGGTTGTGAAAACGATGAGATACTCTTCATGCTTTGGAATCAATGGAACTACTGAGTAACAATATGAAGGGGCAACTCTCTAAAAAGTTTCTAGGGGCAGGTTTTGTGCTCTTAACTAAGTCTAATACTGCAAAAGCTTACTTGGAAGTAGATGTTGCAGCACTGACTGATATGATTTACTTCTCAATGAAAGGGTTCTACTTTTTTTTCGAAATCACTAAGAATCACTTGGAATCACTAGGAGTCACTAGGAGTTACTTGGAATCATTAGGAATAACTCTAAGAATCACAATCAATTACTCTTGGAATCACTAAGAATCACTAAAAATTACTGGGAATCACTAGGAATCACCAGGAATTACTCTAGGAATCACTTGGAATGACCAGAAATCCCTCGAAATACACTTACCAAATTTTTCATAAACCATTTTGACTTTTGGATTTATCGATGTGGATCCAAAACAACATTGATACATTTTATTAACGCATTTTGGCCATGGGCAGGAGGACTACATTAACATAGTCAGATTAACTAAACTGTTTCAGTTGACAGCACGATATCATTACGAATATTACTTTTCGACTGATATTAATGGTACATGTAATAAACTAATATACTTCTATATTGTTGTACAGATATCTTTCTTATTTCAATCTTTTTTAATCTTTAAAAAAATTACAATTACATTGCTGTATAAGCGTGTTGTAATTTACTAATACTATGATAATAATTATCATTATTGTTACTAATATTTTTTGCAGTAGTAGGCTAGTAATACCACACCACCATTAGCAGCAGTAGTGGTATTACGATTGCTCTTCTTCTTCTTTCTTCCTCTACTACTCACTACTACTAGCCAACAAAAGCAACAACAGTTACTACTACTACTACTACTACTACTACTACTACTACTACTACTACTACTACTACTACTACTACTGTAATACTATTATTACTGCTATTTCTACTTAATCTATTGTGCTTTCATCACTAATACTAGGCTTCAAAGTAATAGATGTTTGTTGACAGGGGGGGGGAGGTGTCAATTTTTGCTAAAATTTGGTTGACGTCAATTGTAAACGGTTCCTTATAAGAATGTCCAAAACATTCCGGTAAATTCATCCGCACGGTGAACAGTCTGAAAAAACAACAGATACTTTCCAAAGCGGGCACTTGCACCAGCGCGCATGCCAACCGGAGTCAGCAAACCTAGTAAGATCATAATGCAGAGCAGTGAAGACAATTATTCCATATATTGCCGCACCGAGAAAAGAAGTCATATTAAACTCCTCATATACACTAGGCCTACCGGGTCTGTAAACACGCTGCAAAAGTGCAAATAATACCCCTTTATTCAAACTTATTGCTCCTCTGTCAGGGGGCCTAGATAGCTCAGTTGGTAGTGGCTTCGCTCCGTGGCCAAGAGGTCGCGGGTTCGAAACACAGCCGAACACAGTCCGGGCCCCTACTGGTTGGGTCGGTGTCAGTATAATGTGACCGGCTGAGGCTAAGTCATGGTATCCCCGCTAGTCTCTGGGTGGCAGCCCGTAAATTGTCATTGGGACCCAAGCCCTGAGAGCACCTTTGAAGTGGAATTTGGCTTGTAAAAATACCCTTCAATCAATCCTCTGTCAGAAAACGGTATAGTCGGTAAAGAAACAGGTTTGTGACTTTCTGAGACTTACATTGATAGCTAAGTAGACCTAATTGTCTTTCGAGGTATACGAAAGGATTTTCAAGGACTTCTTAGTGACTCCAAGGGCTTTTTACTGGTTTCTAGGGATTCCAAGACAGTCTGTGCAAAATTTGGTGAGTGTATTTTGAAGGATTCCTGGTGATTCGTAGTAATTCTCAGTGATTCCTAGTGATTTCGAGAGTTTAAAGTAGCATCGAAATGAAATTGAGTAAAAATTTTGAGCTAAAATCCCAAATTTGAGAGAAAACAGCAGAAATCAGTTAAAATCTGAAAGACTAAGGCCCATGATAATGATATATCTCCACAAAATTTTGACCTTTGCATTAAATAATTCAAGTTTGGAAGCTCACAACAATGCATTTTACAAACACATACAGCTAAAATTGAGAGTTGTCTTATTTTTTAAATTTTCTTCCAACCTACATTTACACAAAAGTTCCAATCCGTGATCAACTGGCTGATGCAGTACTTTGAAGTCATCATTTCAGTACATGTATTTTCTAAAGCATTTCAGTACTCACAGCGAGAACAAGGACAAAACAAAGATAGGACATATTCATGTGATGCTTATAGTTACAAGGAAGTTACTTGCTCAAGTTGTTCTTGTTTGAATTGTATCCAGTTTTTATTAGTTATTCTAAGGGAAAGTTTTGAGTTTCTTCTCAAAAATACTTTGGAAAAAAATGACCGGGTACATTTTGCACTCCCTCCCATTTCAGTTTCACTAATCAGATATTTCTCAAAAGTCATAAGTGAAGCTATTCAAAATTTTAGGTTTGACATCAGTACTCCAGTATTTTCGTAGTAATTCTGTTACTAAAATACTGAAAAATCAGTACTTGTTGGCAGCCCTGATTTCATAGAAAAAAGAAAGCTATTATATTTTCCAGATCTAGAAATAGACTAAGTACAGTTAGGACCTAAGGATAATGTTCTATTCAGCTATTGTTTCACCTGGTTGCCCTCACGTTGCCTTACATTTTGAAAACTTATGGATGGTAACACGATTTTCTATATCATTCTTTGCTGCACACACAAAAGGGCGCAAGTGGTATTTTCTTTACAATACAGTGTCAAAAATGTTTATTCAAATTTACTTTAGCCTAGATAAGCACTGTAGTATATTGATTATGCCTGTTGTCCAAAAGCAAACAACCTACATTTTATTTCTTTCTTGATCTTAAGTCGCTTTTTGGCTAGCTGAGACAAAGTCCTATTACAAAAAAAAAATAAAAGAAGTAATTCTCAGCTCATATCAAGCGCCTTGTGCACAAAAAGCAGAAAAATTGTAACACCTCTATCAAGTGCTCTGCCCAGCATACTAGCACTGATAATAAACAGCTGCACCTATAAATAGAATCTGTGATATATCAACTAAAAAGGTAGACTATAAAACTCGAAAATGGGGCCCTCACAGCTGTATAACCAAAAGAAGTGTTAGATTTGGTTTAAATTCTAAGTTTGGAGGGTTTTCTTTGCTGTTTTTACCAAGGCAATCTTCTCAGCTTCTAATTGTTAAAAAGTTGCAGGTAAATATATTTACCTAGACTTTTGAGGAAAGATGGAAGAACTTTTTTTATTAAAAAATATGAGAAAAAGACAAACAAATATACAGCTGTTTCCCAAAATAAGAACTAAGGGTATCTGACCAATCAAAACAGGTTGCACAAGAAGAAAAAAAGAACAGAAAAGACAACAATGTTTGAGTGGTATCTTATATTTTATTTACTCACCAGTCTTCAAGGTGTCTTACCTCAAAGATGATTAGGTTTATGTACGATCACAAAAATTGATCCATGGTGTCATCGTTTCACCAAATTTAAAAAACTTTCTAAAACACAAACTGCGCTCACCCTACTTTACTGCTCTCCAGATAAATTTGTTCTCCACAACGTCGACAATCTTCAACCTACATCCATACAACTGTGCAGAATATGATAAATGAGAGGTTATGAACATAGATGAAGAATGAAAAGTCTTGGACCAAACACATTACTGAAACTGTTTGACAGGTTGTAAAGGATATTTTTGTCACTCAGGCACAAAACCCTTGTAATGTGTTATAACATATAACACAAATAAAACTGTACAATCTGAAGCAGTATGGAATTTCAAAGCCTGGTAATTACATTTCTTTCCTTGAGGACAAGGATAGCCTAATTAAACATTTTTTTTGTAGACCCATGATGTATAGAGATTCAGTGCAAAACATCACCTAACCCAGTGACAGAGCTAGGTGTTTGATTTTCAAGTCAAAGATATCTTTCAAAGTATCATACGATATCTCCGCTTTACACCTCATTTTGTGAATCATGCATACAGCCCCTGCTTAAGTCATGACATTTAAAAATAAATGCTAAGTTTTGCCAAAACAGAACAAGGAATGGGTAATTATATTAAATCTGTTTGCAGTTACAATTCATGTATAATATATATATAATAATCATATGGCTTCTTGCTAAGATGAGAAAATCACAGAGGAAGAAAAAATCTGTTCCAGCAAAATACAGGTATACAAAACACAATCATATATTTGGCAACTTACAACCCCATAGAACTTCATCTTGAGAGGACAGCTGGCTGTCAATGTTCAAACCATGCATACCAAGCATAGCACACTAAAAACACACTGATGGCAAATACTACAGAATTGATTCTCACATTCCTCATTTGTTATGTGGCCTCTTATAAAATGGATGCAGCAGAATCTCTTAAAATCAACATTGCAACAGCTGGAAAAATCATTGTTTAGAAAAAAAGTTTGGGGGAAACATTTTTGAGAGAAACAAATTTTTTCTTTAATGTTTATGCATATCAAACCCCTATTGATATTACAGATATTTTAGTTTATGGAGTTTGGATTTAGAATCAATTTCACAATACTTTTCTTCCATTATTTTACTGACTGTCAATTGAGATCTAGACACCACATCAAAAGGTGACATCCCAAAATGCATGTATAATTTTCTAAAAGGAGACAAAAGACTTTTTCCTTACTCCTTTGAGAGTTTTATATCTTCACATCCTGTCATGCCTTCAAGAGGAATGCAGGTGTCTCAGGCACAAAAAGCAGGAAATTTGCAACACCTCTACCTCGCCCTGATAACAAACAGCTTCCCATACAGAACCTTTGATATGTCAATTAATGATGGTATATAAAACTCTAATACGGCCTTTACAGCTGTACAACCCAACAGAAGTGTTTAATTTTCTCTAAACCGTAAGTTTGAAAGACTTTCTTCAACATCTAAGTCTTAATATTTTTTCAAATTTTCCTGCTTCAGAAAACTGCTAAATTAATCGGAAAACTTTCATCTCTGCTTCAACAATGACTATAAGTAAGTGTAGGAGGGTACAATCATAGTTGTTTAGTTTATTCAAAGCAAAAATAAGGAGGAGTTTAAAAAAGGAACAGATCTAACCAGTATCTGATGCAATTTTTCTTATATCCTGCTACAATTTTTAAGATATAATATGCCTAGGGCTTTTTTTTTCACCAGGTCAAGTTTATTCATTCAAAGAAAAAGTATTTGCTTTATACAGGGCAAATGAGGATATTAAAACTTACCATATTCCATACGATCACAATCTCACTTCAGCCCTAAGGCACACGTTCAATATTAAACACATACGTAAACTAAACTAAGTTCTCCAGTGAAAAAACTTGCCTTCCACAACTTCCCACAATACAGTTCTACACTGCTCCCAATGACAATTCCCTACAGGGTGGAGAATTACTCAAAACCCACACTGGGCGTCTCTATGACCAGTGCTAAACTATTTCACTTCAAAACTCATACAAAAAGACAAACACACACACACAAATCTCATACATGTTTCACTCCAGTTGATGCAGCTCTAATTCAAACTTTTAAATTCCTATAACCTCATTGACTTTGCTAACCTGGAGTCTCTGGTCAGGGCATTGGCTTTTACTATAAAAAAAACATTTATTTTTTAGTCACATCTAAAATTTTCTACACATGAAGAGAAAAAACCTATTTGTTTTGGCAAAAGGTTGAAAAGTGCCTGCCCTGTGGGACAAATTTCTATCAGGTCATTGATAAGAAAAATTTTCCTTTTTCTGGTAAAACTGAGAGAAGTGCATAAAACTGCATGTTGTGAGGAGCAAAAACCTTTTGTTTTGATTACAACCTTAGAAAAAACTGTTTTTTTTCTGCTTGAAATTATAAAATAAAATTAAAAAAAAAGGGTTAAAGCAGAATTTCTTTGCATGCCGAAAACACTGCCCGAGGAAGAAAAAGAAGATGCGCTGTAAAATCAACAGCATGTCTTTGTTAGCACTGAGAAATATAATTAGTTGTGAACACCTTATTACTTGCCATTTGAAACTGCTAGTGCTGCTGCTATCTTTCAATGATAAACAAAACATGAAATTCACATAAAGAAAAAATGTGCATTCTTATAATCTTAACATAACAACCGAATTTGTGAAAGTATTTAAGGAGCGGTTTTCTAAGACTTGGTGTTTGCTACTAATAAGTTAAAGAACATCAAGAAAAACTTCTAATTTTTTCCTCCCTTTTTGTCTTTGTAAAAGCACACATGATATTAAGACATATAGAGTTTTTTTTCCCCCAACTTCTGGTTGAAAAGTCAACTCTGTGTATTTGTATCACCCCGCAGTTTAAAAAAAAAAAACAGTCAGAGGCATAATTATGATTTCAATCAAAGTGCAAAGACTGAGCTTTAGAAAACCATTCTTAAATTTGTCTTGCTTTCATAAATACCACAGACATACACAAAACATCTGATTTTTTACAACCATAACACAAAATCATAAAAGTGCATGCAAATCAACCAGCCCTTTAAAGAAGAAAACTTAGAAGTCATTAAAATCACGACAACCGACACATACAACTAGTCAACATTTTTAAAGCGGTTAAAAAAAGTTGGTCTGGTTCATGGAAAAGTTTTAAAAATAATAATAATAATAATAAAAAAGGTTATTTCCATGGAGCACTTTAAAAAAGGTGCTTCTTTTGTGGGAGGAATGCACATGTCAAGTTATCATACATGGGACTCAGTCTCCACAGCTCTTAAAGCCAATATTAAGTGGCCATTTCTAACTTGGGTGGATATTTTTAGACTATCATGAGATTAAGTTAATCATACACACTAGTCATTTCAATAGTAGGAGTTTTTTTTCTCTAGTCATTTCAATAGTAGGAGTTTTTTTTCTTTCTCTTTCCAAAAAGCCAATTAAGAATAAATGAAACAGAAATTTGATTTAAATTGTGGAAAAAAAAACTTTTAAATTTGAATATTTAAAAAACCGCAAATGTAATGACCTAACTAATCTTCCAACACAAAATAAAAAAAACAACTAAAGATTTATAAGCCATGCAATATATCAAGCAAATTCAATAGCGCTTATCTGAAAAATAAATAAAACAAAAGCCCCAAAACACTAGCTCTCCTCTCGCTTATTAATCCTAAACTAATATTCTTTGTTTTAACACAGTCCAGTCAACTAATATTTTACATTACACAGCGCTTTCTTCATTTGAGCATTTCTCAAGCTAGCATCAATTTTGCCTATAATCTGTATAACCAGGCTGATCACCAGGTCTGCATGCATCTCATGTGTTTTCTCCCCACGTCAAGGAAGATCAAACACACACAAAGTGATCACAAGGATGCCAAATGATTTAAAAAAAAAACAACCTACAAAACCCTGAAAATTAGCCGACCAAATGCATTTCACACAAAACACATGTCACAGACAAAAGTTGTGCAATAAGCAATAACCCTGACATTATAGCATCCTTGTGATCATTACATGGCAGGGGGGGAGAGTTTGTGTAAAAACCTAATCATGCGCTACACGTGACAGACACACTAGGATCTTCTCAGCATCATAAGCTCTCATCACTCTCAACAGCCTGAAGGTCTGGGATGTGCATGAGACCTTCCATCCTGCCGGCCCCGGCTGGAGCAACACCCGCGGCAGACATTCCCCGGGAGGATGGGCCCTCCTCAGGACTAACATCAGCAGTATCTAGGTCGGCGGCATCAAAGGCAGCAGCCCCATCAGCATCTAGGGCTGTGTATGGTACAGAAAACAGCATGAAATGTTGAAAAAAAATTTGCTACAATGAAAACAAATACAAGGTTACATGGATAAAATACTTTATGTTATGTAAAACCTTTTTTATTCCTGAGTTTTTTGGTGGAATCAACAGATCTAGCATATAAAACCGTTNNNCCCCCCCCCCCCCCTGTGTACTAAAAAAATTTCCTTAGAAATGACACATAATTAAATTTCAAGTTTTATCCAAAAACCATGCTATCTTGTCTTCCTGACTAATGCATTGTTGACTAGGATAAAACTTGGCCTCCGATAACGAAAGCAAAGCTGTAACAATACCAGTAGTAAGCCTGTATTAAATAATGAACTAAGTAATCAAAACAGGCACAGAGCAGGATGTACACCGCACATCTTCAGCACACATAAACCAGTCCATAATAGGATGTACAGTGTATGCCCACAGCGTTCCTCGTTTGAATAAGCTTAAGATTTACAACAACCACAAGTACTGATAAATGTTACGTTGATTTTTGTTGCTCAAGATTTTCAGCACGTTTATCTAAAGGTTTTTTAAAACTTAAGAAGCTCTCTGATTCATGTGTCTCATAAGCTTGCAAAGCCTCCGCACTACCTAACTACCTGAGTCAGCCTCTAGTCTTGCGAGAGAGTCTTCATCTTCATTAACATATCTCTTGTTGACAGCCTCCTTGATCTGATTGTTGAGTCCCTTTGGGTCGAGGTCCATGGCCCAAGAGAAGTTCATCATGGCCAGGTGGGTATTGCCCAGCTTTTTCTGCACCTGAGAAATTAAAAACACTCAATATTAGATGAGAATTCTAGAACGAGTACACATCACCAAGTTCATCACCCCATAGCTTCCCAATTGGAAATGAGAATAAAGCACAAAATTATTGTTATTGCCTGCAAGCATTTGACATCAAAGAGGAAGTTTTTCAAGAGGAACAATAATTTGAACTCTAATCTCATTCCCAGTTGTGACACTTACAACTGATCAAATCATGCGAAATAACTCATTAAAAAAATTCTCAAACAATAACGATCATGAGTAAAAAAACTTAAATATTTTACAAAATAATTGATGGCTTCTCTAAGGGAATACTCTCAAGACAGAGACAAAAAACCTGAACTTTTTTCGCCTGCTTTCAGGTCTTTATAATCAACTCAGACTGAATACACGACTATATAATATAGAGGCCTGGTGTGTTAAACCAAACTAAAGGGGCCAGAATAACCTGATGTCAGGTCAAAACCTGAAAAAGGACATGCCAGTGAACTAAAGAAATTTAAGACTGCATTTTACCAAATTTCAACCCAAAGCATCCCCTGTGGCTTACCCCGCCCTCTCCCCCCAATTTTGCTGGGTGACTCAAAAATGGGTCAATGCAGATGTTGAGTTACCACAAGAAAGTCACCCAGGACCACAATGGTATTTTGCAATTTTAAAGGAAAAAAACCCTTGTTTAGCACTTCTTTTGTTTTTAGATGGAGGCTGGCTGATGTGAGCTGTTTTTGCTCTCTTCACTTGATGGCACGAGAAAGATTTCTTTCTGGCATTATCCACTACCCTTTTGTTTTGATGTGGGCCATGGTAGACTATCCTAATCTGATAAGTTTAAATCTATATCTAAATCTAGCTTAGATCTATATCAGTATGACTGGAAAAGGCAAAGACCTAGCATAATCTAATTTAAGCAGGATGCGGTTCGGGCTAGCTTTACAATCTAATCACAGAATAAATCAATAATCTAGACTAGGTCTATCTGTAGATCTTGATCTAGATCTATAACTATCAACGGTCTCATCAATGTTTAGATCTAACTCACTTTCACTATAAATTCATCACTGTAGATCTAGGGGCATTCCTGATCGAATTCACGTTTCAGAATCAATAATTTGCTGCAAAGACATCATTTCTTGAAAATAACCTTTGTTGTCGTTTCCCTGACAACGGCCCTGGTTGCTCCAGCCCTCGCTTCATGGTGAAAAATTAGCCAAAATATAAAAAAAAAAACCACAGCGAAAACACAATCATATTATACGGAGAAGCCATTTGTAAACATCTGAGCTCATGTAAACAGGGATTATTTTTAGACTATGACACACGTTTTTTAATACACCACTGAATCCCGGAATACCGGGAATCCGGTAGTGAGTAGTTTAACCTATTCCCAGTATACCGGGAATCCAGTTTGGTGGGGTTAATTTGTTTGAGGCTTAAAGCTTTAGTGTTTTCCCTATACCAAGTTTATTTTTTCAGGGATGCAAGCAGCTCATGAGAAAAAAGCAGGAAATTTTTTTATGGAAGTTTCCGAGCGCACGCTATTTTGATTACTAAAGCCAGCCTTTCACTGTTTCAGTGTCCAGCTAAAACCATTTTAACACCAGTTTGATAAGAAACTCTCCTTTTACACAGCTAACATCATGCGACACCATCCTTGTCCGAAATTTTTCCTGCTATAACTAGAATAAAAGTCTCCATTGATGTCTTTCTCCTCCATTTGTTCTTTGAAATAGAAACACAATGTGATGTAGATTTCCGATCCAAGAACTTAATTTGGGCTAGATATAAACTTGGAATGGCCACCATGATCATATTCATAATCTAGATTGTTAGCAAATGTTACTAGAGTCTAGATCTAGATTTTCTAGTGTAAGCCTGTAAGGCTAAGTCAGTTAATAACTAGCTACACTGTTTCTCTACGTCTAATCTAGATCTATAGAGATATAGAATAGATCTAATCTAGATTTGAAGAGTAAGACTACTAGATCTAAGAGTTTTTAAAAGCATCTAGCCTGGCACTTGCTTGAAAATTAAACGGATCTAGAAAGGTCAACGAGGTGCAGCAATCACAATATGAAATATCACTGAACAAGATCGGGGAGGATTAAAAAAGACGAAGTGCACAAGATTGCTCGGGACTAGATCTATTTGTAATGTAAGAAGGGGTTATAAAGGACTCTCGATGTTTTGAACAGTCATAGAACCATGTATTTGTATTATCGTAAGATAACTTTATTCATGACTAGGCCTAGAACTACATGGAGTATACAAAAGATAAACAAGAAAAATCATCGGTAGCATACTTTCAGTTTCACTTTTGCTTGTACGCCCATTGGCCATTGTGTGGACAGTTTCGAACTCATCACGAAAAAGAAATCGGGCGATGAGTTACACATAAAATATAAACGGAAATCGACTAAAGGATAAAAAAAAGAAATAATCGGTATCGCCATAGAATCGGAAAAAGGTTTGTAATTCGCTTCCGATTTTCCGGTCGTCTTTACTCGGTTTAAGTTCTTAATTTAATAAGCTTATAATTTTCCGACTTTTCTGTTGCTGATTGTCTGGTTGAAGAAGGAATATGAAAATCGGAATAATCGGGGGAGACGAAAAAATCGGAATTCCGATTAAAATCGGAAAACTTGCATCCCTGTTTTTTATTTGTAATAATTATAATTGAGTGGGTAATACTGTAGCAGACACACATTGACAAGGATTGAAAAAATTCATTTTTAAGACTTTCAAAAATGGAATATAGATGAGGCTGTCCCAAAAATTAGTCCAGGTCATACCATGTCCTCTTCAAGCCAATAAAAATAAGCCTAGATTTAGTACTTTCCAGAGTAAAAGCTTTTTTTCAAATTGAAAAATGATTCAACAGATATTATAGATAGTTTGAGCTGAGTCTTGTCAAATGTTTTTGTTTAGTTCTTTGTTTTCTAGTCCTTAAAAAGTAGACACTTTCATTGACCTATGTTACCTTTGAAATGATTCTCTTCCCCATTCAACCATTATTTTTAAAAGTTTTTAGTAAAGAAATTGAACTGCAGGAAATCTAATAGACATAAACTAAAAGTTGTAGGACCATATATTAATTCATAGAGGTCTAGATTTGCTTACGCCTCTGATTGGTTTGCTTAAATTAGAATCAACAGAAGTGTACCTACATAAGCGCTTTCTTCCGTTAGTTTACGTACAATCCATACTTCCGCAGGTTTATGTATACCTATGAAGCACCTCTTTATAAAAAAAACCCTTGGTGTGAAAAGTGTATGGAACAACTTTTAGCGCCATACCTTACTAAACAACTTAAAATATCCATCCACCCAATGTCACCAACCTCTTCCAAAATAGCCACAAGTTTAAACTGACAGGGGAAAAAAAAGTAATTCACAAATCACTAAAATCATGAACACAATCATCATCCATGTGCTTATAATGAAAAAGTGCCTCAGAAAAAAACGCTTACTACATTGGGTTTGATAAGCTCATAACAGCTTAGACTCTTATCTCTGACTAGATAGTGGTCACATTTACCATACAATCACTAGAACACTTACTTTTCCCATAAGGAAGTAGACGAGAGATTCTCTTGGAATGATCTCCTTCAGGGCTTCTAATTCTTCTAAAGCTTCCTGAAAGCACATCAAAGCATTCAATGTGAGGAGTAGCAAGGGCAAGATCATGAAACAAGAAATATGTAAACAGTTGCAAAGTTAACATGATGCCTTGAGCAGCTGTATATCAAAATCAAATATAACTTGCACAATATCTTCTCAGTGAGAATATGAGAGAATTAAATCTAAAAAGAAAAGTGAAACAGTAGAAATTTAGCTATGGGTTTGGACTAAGAATTAAAATCTGTGAAGTTGAGATTAAGATGATAGGAGGTAAAATCCCTCAATTTAATGAAAAAACTGCAAGACGATTCTGCTGAAGATTCTTCCTTGACATGCAAGGTCAACCATCTTAAATTGAAAAAAAAAAAGGAGAATATGACATATGTCTCCTGTCCGGGATAAATGAATTGAATGTTGCAACTGTCACCTGCAAGGGCATTGCTGTCTTGCACAAGACAGTTTTTTTTTTTTTGCTTCCAAACGTCAAAAACTTTTTGAATTACCAACATTTTGTAAAAAGATGGTCAAACTTTTGTTGATTTCAAGTATAAAAAAAAAAACAAAAAGAAAAATAGACCTTTTAAAATAAAAATAGCCAACTTCCGACACAAGAGACATACAAAACATGGTTCATCCGAACAGGAAAGGCTGTTAAGAATTTCGTTGTACAGTTTATACCTTATGTCTATCACTGGCAGAGAGAATGGAGGCCCTGTGGAACATACAGAGTGGATTCTTCGGGTCAGCCTCAATGGCAGACGTCAACGTACTCAATGCCTGGTCAGTCTTGTGTTGAGCATGCTGAGCCTAGCGACACAAAATACATTTAAATGAACTAACTGGCAGGTTAGGCATAACCTAATTACTAAAAATTGCTTTACTTCAAATACTTTTTTTGTTTGGTTGTTGTTGAGTGACGTCAGTGAAGTCATCTTTATGTCAATGTATACCCAAAACGAGTGGCATATGATTTGAGCTTCTTAAATAAGAAAAATCTGACATAATTACTCCTCAATCCTTTGCTTTGAAACGAAATTTGTGGTGGTATAGAAAAGCTAGATATATAAAATTTTCAATGTGTCTTTGGGTATAAATAAAACTAGGAGGAAAAAAAAGTTTTAAATGCCAAAATTCAGACGCAACTCGTAGCAGTACTGAGTGCTATATAAAAACGCTCTTTACTTTACTTTAATTCACAGTAATTATCTCAGAAATGTATTTCAGAGTACAAGCTAGATACTAGCTTGATTTTAAAGTAATAAATTTCCTATCACAGTTGGATCTCTGATACTGTTGACTAGAGCATGATTTACCCTGATTGTCTCAGAAGGGTATTTTAGAGTACAAGCTCAATACTTTTTGGTTTTTAAGTAATAAATTTCTTATCACAGTTGGTACTCTTTCTATAATGATTGTCTTACCACACCCATGCTGCACATTAGGACGGAACTGAGAGGGTTGATGCTGAGAGCTTTACGATAATGCTCTTCTGCGTACTTGAACTTCTCCTGCTTGTAGTAAATCTGACCGACACCATACCTGAGAAACAACCACATAGATTGACACACACACACAGCTTGAGAGGACAGCTGTGGGTTTATCAAGTATTCTCCCACCTCCTCTTTCTCAAAGCAACCTTAGTAAAACTGTTTCTATTGGCAATAATCTTAAAGTTTCTTCTGTTTATGTAAATTATTTTTAAAGATTTCAAGAATCTCATATTCAAAATTAGGAAGAAAAAAAAACAAACAAAGCTGAATCAACTAACAAGCAACAAGAACAACAAAATTAAACCTAAGTCTTGAGCTATTTTAAATAGTGGTATAATATTCACCATGCTTGATAATGTCAGCAACAACAACAACAAAATTAAACCTAAGTCTTAAACTGTTTTGAAGAGTGGTATAATACTCACCATGCTTGATAATGTCTTTTGTCAAGACGAATGGCATTTCTAAAGCAAGTAAGTGCCTTGTCAAACTCCTCGAGGTAGATGTACTCCATGGCAAGCAGACTGTAAGCATACACAAAGCTGGGATCCACCTAGAGAAAATTGATATTTTTTAAGCACTTTACAATATAAAAAAGGAAAATAAAACAAGACTTTAAAAATGACTAAATAGTTGATTAGGTATAAGGTCAAAACGAGTCACTACAAACGACATATTTGGCTGCATCCATGGACAAATGGTTTTATACCAGATAATACACTTTCTTGGTGTAATGAGTGCAGGTAACAACATTGGTGGCCTCAGTCTTCCAGAAAATTGAAAAAAAAAGTCCACAGCTTGCTACAATCCTTGGTTCATGAGTCAAGTTCCGACAAATGTCAAAAAATCTTTACTGGCATCTTTCGTGCCAAATCCAATGACGCCAACAGCAAACATTGAAAGTTGTAAGAATCACACTGCTGCACAGAAGTCTCTTTACTTCTTTCACCTCCAAAAAGTCTGAGACCTTGAAAAAAAAGGATCGAATGCTACAGGTTGTCATATCATGCATAAAAAGCATTACGTACCTTACAAAATCAAATTTAATTGATTGCATTGGATTCATCACTTTGTGAAGCAACTTCTAGATTAATAAAGAACATCATACACCTTTCAGGCTGATAAAAGTTAAAACTTAACTTTACATGCGTGGCACATTTCATTTTTTTATGTACTTGACATCAGTGCCAGATGGAATCACTTACTACTACACCAATGTCAGTTGAAAAATACATTGAAACCTTAAGCCCTTAGGTTCAATAGAAATCCAAACTTCGAAGGAAAGGATTGATTCTTCTTGGTAACGACAATTTTTTTATTGACTTCTCCTTTTCTGCCAATTATTTCTGTTCACAACCCACAAAACATTATACAGGGTTGCCACTGATATTCAGTGATAGCTCAAGAGGGCTTTTTGAGGGCTATTGGAGGTAAAATGAGGCCCCAATCGCAAACTAAGAAGGCACTGAGAGGACGAAATATGACTAAATAAGCAACAGTAGTCACATACTGGTAAATGTAAAAATCATGAAAACTTTAATCGAATTGACAGAAACAACAAAAAATGAGACAAAGTAATAAAAAAACACCTACTCTGTAAAGATATACAAGACTTATTGCTCATGTCAAAGCTTTTCTCGCATAGAGAATTAAATATTGCAAAATCAAACAATGAACTGGTGTACTTATTAGATAGCTACACATCTATATATGTAGAGCTAGGTGAGAGCATTCTACATGGAAAGAGAGCATTTAGTTCTGAAAAAAAAAAAAGAAATAACACAATAAGATCCTTACTAGGGATCAATCTACCATTTCTGATTCGGTGCACGATGATGCTATGTCATATATGTGTTAATTTATGCTATTTTCTTACTCTCTTTTATGACCCTCTAACAAGTCATTGTTTGGCTCAGCACAGATCTAGATCTAGGTCATGGGTACATTGGATCAACTTGTCCTTAAATATGAATTTTTACTGTGAATTTGTGACATCATTGCATTCTATGTCTCCTGCATCTTTTTTCACGATTATAGTGATCTAGATCTAGTCCTAATCGTTCACAATAGAATTAGAATCTACCGATGTTTAGCTTGGGTTTGATAGGCATAGGCCTACTATCAGGATTCTCGTCATTGAGAAATAAAGATCTAGTTTAAGTTTGTCCTCATCTTCATCAAACAATTTTCTAGATTTGAAACTACATATAAATCTACGCTTGGTTAGTACTTTCTTCTTTCCCCGTTCATTGTTTAACGAGTGCCGTCCTCAAATAGTTACTGGAGTTTGTTCTAATTATGTCCATGGACCTGTAGGCACACAATGCACTTTCAGTTTTTCTTTTAGTTTCAACATTCTTTTTCATTGGTTCGGTTAGCATAGCCTTGACATTTTTTTCAGGGCCAAGGCTACAATGCCGTGCATGCACGGTATGGTCACGCACACGCCTTAGTGATCGTCCCCCCCCTCCCCGGTCTGGATGGTTACTAGTCATACAGTAGTCATCAAACAATAAAACAATAAAGAAAGGCACCCTTAGATGCAGATAGGTGGCTTCTGCATCCCTACCATCAGATTATTGCGAGCATACAAGGGTCACGCTCTAAAATCTGAGGCGGAGGAATAAAATCACATCCCTATGCACTGACCACAAGCATCAATGGCATAGAGTCTGGTCTTGGACCACAGGAACATGAAGCATTGTGACCTTGACGTAATAAGTTGAACTTGGATATTCTACAGGCTGTGACTTGGCTACTCGGAAAAAAATGTGCACAATGATAAAAAGAAAATCGGAAATGGATTACGTTCACTGGCTGCCAAGCCATAGGCCTACACAACACACTTTCATATTACTTGACCGGTTGGTGGTACACAGTGTGTCTACGCGACGTAAACTGTAAGGGACCACTTTAATATTGGGATCGCATCTTCGGGTACAAAACGAAACATTCCGAGTTACCTAGACTTATCAACACGCCGTAGTTTTACGTTAGTTTCCCATAACCCTGGTATGTCTGTAAAACAGGCGTAAACAAATGTTTTAAGTACTATCGAACAACAACTTTTAACGATAATAATCACTGTTCCTAATAATATTCTATCATTATCGATAAATACCGAACCGGATTTTTTACGCCCGTCGCAAAATCAAACGAGAATACACAAAGATATCGGCCGAAAACGAAAGTCCGTAGGGAAAATGTCTCGAGGAGGGCTGAAATGATCGGTAAAGAGGGCGGTTCGAGGGCTATTTCAAGCTTTGGACCTCCATGAGGGCGTTTGACGGGCTTTTTACGGGAAGCCACCTAGTACGGGCAATTTACGGGCCCCACGGCAACCCTGATAATAACTATTACAATATAACTAAACAAAACTGCCAACAGCTTCATTCTAAAAACAAGACTATAATATAGACAGATGACAACATACATTTCTTTCAGGAAGTCTATATTTAAATTAAGTGAGGGGAAGACTATTTACCTGTATAGCCCTTGAAAAAAACTTGATTGCCACATCATGCTCCTTCTGCAGGCTGAAGCAGTTGCCTGTAGCAAACCAAGCCTGAGGCGAGCGCTTGTCGACTGCCGTGAGTTCCTGGGCCAGTAGAGAAAGCTCCACCTCTTTATGAAGTTGCCATAACACAGAGCTGTAGAACTCCAAGCCTTCCATGTGATAGGGCTCGAGGCGACGCACCTCCTCAAACACACGGGCAGCCTGAGAAAAAGGTTAAGTAGGGGGAGTTTAGAAATTAGATATGCTTATAGCAGTAATAAATTTAAATGTCTAAAGAGATGAAAAAGACACTCGAACATTTAAATTTTCTTTTTCTCAAAACAAATAAACAAACAAAAAGAGGTTCTTTGTTCAGTTCAACTTCCTTTCAAGCTTCCTTAACAATCCCTAACAATTCTTAGATGAAGCAAACAATTTGCCACCTCAGGATTCTTGCCCTATCTCAAACAAAACAGAAGGAGATAGAACAAACTAATACTGGGATGATGAAATAGAGAGCAATGGAAAGCAGCAGGCCTGTATTTGAGTTTTGCCTACCCTCTGGTACTCTGTAAGTTCATAGTAAGCCCTGCCAACTTGACACAGAACCCAGCCCGTGTTGTAATGATGTTCTGGCAGCTCCATGAACAGATCAATAGCTGTGCGACAGTCATAGCTGGTCAGTGCTGAGTACGCCAGTCCAAGGTTTCGTAACAGGTGCAAAATGCCAGCTAATGTGAGATATGGTAAGTGAGGGAAGAAAATATAGGTTAGAGATTTGAGATAACATTCATTATGTTAAATTAAAAGTTCAGGGATGCAAGCAGCTCATGAGAAAAAAGCAAGAAATTTTTTT
>BMAT01003276.1:29418-48138 GCA_019649035.1 Elysia marginata
GTACATTTTGATGTTGTTGTTCGGTGGTAGAAAGGAGACGAAGATAATGAGTAGACAGAGAAAGATTCTGCTGCTATACTTTGGCACACCGAGGTAAAAGGTGAAAAAAATGATTTAATTTTTCTTACCAAAATCTAAACTGAATAAGACACTTTGTGTAGTTGTGTCCTGTTACTACTTCTACTTTTACCAGGCTTCTAGAGCCTTATAATAACGCCGCCCGCTTTCCATACAGTGCAGCCATGGACTTGTTATCTCATGGAAAGATCTCGACTCATTAAGGCCACGTCCTTGGTCCCGGTCGACCCTACGAGTTGATTATACGGGTTCCGACGTCCTCAAGGGCTAGCTAGCACTACATTTAGAGAAACATGCTACAGAGATGTTTGTCGTGTTCATCTATCTCTACACAAGGCTGGTATCATACAACAGGATTCAGGCCAACCATTACGGGTGCCTAGGCTTTATTATAACGTCCGCCGTACTATCACCTGTGTGTGACCAGGATAAATTTAAGGAGCGTAGTGGCGACATGGCATGAGCTATGTTTCTCTAAATGGCAAGGCGGTGCGGCAGTGGCGACATGGCATGAGCTGTTTCTCTAAATGGCAAGGCGGTGCGGTGGGTGCCGAAGCATCTATTATCTATAAGTCGAAGGTTTGAATCATACTAAAGGCAGACATTTCGGGCATTTCCTTTAAAAAGCCTACTTCTCTTCACTGCTAATTCCATACCTTTAAAGCCTTTCGATCACCTGCGTGTGACTAGTTTCTCCGTACTTACATTAACAACAACTCAATTCACCCAATGAAAACATTAAAAGCTCTACTGAGGGGGGTAAACCTATAAAGATCCTGAAAGAGTAAAAAGGTGCTCCACTTACAATAGAACCACCACTCAACAGGTTTTAACGATGAAGTGAGGGTGCAGGAGATCGTCATCTATGGGATGATATGGGTTTGCAACGGGTGTCATATTCGGTGGAACCCAATACTTCGAGTAGCCCATGAAAATGCGCACGCGTATTTACTTAAAGTTAGAATAACAGACTCTACAAAGATGTCAAATTTGTTATTTAACAAGTAAAATGTGTTAATAACAAAAAATATGGTTGCCCTGATTGGCAGCCCTGCCTGAGCTTATTAAATTTTGGTTTAAAAAAAAACTCACTAGGCTCTCGATAGTGATAGTGTGATACCAAGTGATTTTACACAACATTGGGAGTGGTGAAATGACGAACAAACGTCAGACATAGCGTCTATACATGCATTCTTGGCAACCAGTAAAATTTGACAACCGAGGTGAACAAACGAAAAACAATTACGCCAAACGCCATAATACCTTTACTAATCACATATAACTCTCGGGAGACACCGAGTCCAACTCTCACGTAGGCCAAAAAAAAAGCCTGGAGGGCATTATTCCACAAGCTTTGCTTACCATGATAGCAATGTATTGTCTGTAGTCATGGCTCAAGGGTCCGTCCTCGCGCAGCAGGAAGTGCTGTGTGGACATGAATATCCGTAAATAGTCCGGGTGGTAGCCCATCACTTGGCTCACGCCGTCTAGTCGGTTGTTCTCAATAAAAGCGTCCATAAACAGGTTGTGAGTCTGGTAAGGTAGAATAAACAGAAAAAATATTCCATTATAATATTTTATATCTCAAGCACACAAAAATGCATGCAATGGTTAATGCATACAGCAAGACTGACACACTGTATAGTAGTAAATGTTCCAGATACCACCCGGAAACGAGTATTGTACTTAAAACCATTCAAAACCAATTCTAGCAATGCCATGGATTATAATTATACAGTTCTGCGCATGTTTCTCATTGTATATTCAAAGCAATACATATTACAATAACCCTTGCAACATTCAAAACGGTGAGAAATTGGCTGGTACGCCACGACACTCAATGGTTGCCGATCGGGTGCAAATGTGACACCTTGAAATATCGAACCAAGATTAACAATATGAAAAAAAACCTCGGTATTTAGACGCATGTAGATGCTGGGGTTAAGTCAACAACGCATGCGATGGCAAAACGGAATACACGTGTGAACAGTAGTTAGCATTTGCGAAAAAAAAATTGGTATTGCACAAGTCACTCAGTCATAGTCAAACATTCAAACAGCTGATGTCAGGTGAGAAAACTGACGGTGCTGAGTTCAGCTGGGATTTTTTTTTCAGCCTTTGTATCCGTAAGCTACCACAAGGCTTAAACATACATTACAAGGATTACAAATTGAAAAGTGGTCTGTATTATTTCACTCAACACTTGAAACGGGTGTCGAAACGGCGGGATTTGTCATTGCTAATACGAACAGTGAGTGTACTGTTAAGGCATTTCTTCGCCTTAAAAAATTTAAAATAAAACAGCTTTACTGGTGTCTGTAAGATTGCATCAAACGCAATGAGAGCGAGAATGAAATTGACAATACAATGAGAGAGAGGAGTCTCCCATGCTATACATAGACTGTCCCTATTTGATTTCTATGAAGTTTATAAGTAAATCACAAACTGACAACTGAGAAATGGCCAAAATGCGTGGAATAATTGAAAGACGTTCGATCTTTACGATGCCCGAGATCCACCCGTGGTTGTATTAATTTAAATCACAAAACGCCAATACAAACTTGTAGGGTCATTTAAAACGTCATAATTTTAACTTTCGCTACTTTTCTTTGATAAATTTATAACATGTCTTCAAGAGGCAGTCGAAAAGAGTAGTAACAAATCCTAAATTTAGATTTAATTAGCTATGGATCACTTTAGTTTCAGATCCTAGTAGTATCCTACCTTGAAGTGAAGACGCTGTTTTATTTTCCGAGGTACCCTTGTAACAGGCATTGTGAATCGGACTTTGAACTTAACACTACCGTAATTTAATTATTTATACACAAAGAGTGGAAAGGCAACACAAAGTATTTGCTTCATGTCGGATTTAGATTAATCCAAAAAAAAAATCCCGCTCTTTCGGTTCACCTTCATGATAAAAATAATGGCAGCTTATGCGTCACTTTCATCGAAACTGTCACCACCACAGACTAATTTGACAGATTGGAAGATATTGCACGGCATTTAACGGTCTAATGAATGTGATGTGAATTTGAAACACAAAGTCGTTGAGCCTATTATATGCAAAACTTCCGTTTTGAACTGACAATCAACAGTAAATTTATCACTAGATCTAGGTCTACAAATGGCAAAATGGACAACGGTTCCCAAAATTGCACTGCATTGTTGAACTAGCGGTCTTATAATTATGGCGGCTTCAATTTCACGGTGGCGATAATGGGCTGTAGAGCAATCAGATCACACACAATACCAGCACCTATCGAAAGTTACACAGAGCACAGAAAGAATCCATCTCATCAACACCAAAACCAGTGGTACAAGTCTCGACCCGCAGAACATTAATTCAAGAAATCCGTTACAGTCTAAGGCTCAGGACAAAACGAGAGTCCAACTCTGAGCTAAGGCCTTTTTATGCAGCCCGTGGCCTAATTAGATTTAGACCTGGAGGTCGATGCAATGCCGACGTCAGGCGAGAGGGTTCAACGATGCACAACCTCGACAGCTGGCGTCGAGACGTGATGAGCCGCCGCATCATTATAGCAGCACCCGCTACTGAAACTCACTAGGTAGCCTAACCGTTATAGATTAGACACTTAGATCTAGAGATCTACATCTTTTCTATCTCCCAGGCTCCAAATCTCTCCCTCTCTCCGTACCACCTCTCTTTCAACCCGAGTGATAAAGTCCATGGTCGGGTAAGCCATCTACCGATTGTCTAGGACACTGATAGTGATCACGCACAGACAGTCTACCCGAGCCTTCAAGTTGCTAACAGGTTCTGGTCTACATGTCGTAGAGCCCACTTCAGGTTGAAGCAAGGGGTGACTTAAGACAGTCACTGGAAAATTTGCAGCGGAAGATACATTAGTATACAAATGTAGTTGAGATTGAGTGGCAGCTGTCACAAAAAGGTCCAACCTTGAAACTTGAGAGACTGATTGGCTGAACAAGAAACAGTTTGCCGAAATTAGAACAAGACACGATTTGCCGATAGTCAAGTTGATTATCTGATCTGTGTACCACGTGCCGGTGGCTCCACTTTCTTGGCGTCTTCCTTTAGCCAGTCCAAGAGCTTCATGCAGGTTTTATCTCATCTGCCAACCTCAGGCGACAGGAGCTGGTTACTAATGTGCTGGTGATTGGTCCTTCACAACCCCCAGTGACATCAGATGCTAGCAACAATAGTAAGAGTGCCTCGCCAAAAAAACAATAGAAACCATAGCAAAAGCACTATGGGTGTCTTCCCAGAAAACCATAGAAAACTCAGAAGCAATAGTATGAGTGTCTAACAAGAAAACAATAGAACAGAGACAGTTTTTGTAGATATAATGTGAGTATCATTCACAGAGTAATCCGCAGTACATGTATTTAACTTTTTTAAGGATTTTTAAAAAATTCCGTTAGACTAGTCTGATTTGCCGTCAAGACGCTTTGACAAACTTTCGACCGACGGTATGATATATCAAACAAGCAATAATAACAGTTATTATTACCGTAATTATGAACAGTTTAGGGGCGAGGTGAAAGGGGAGTCCCAACTCACTGCAACGTCAGACCTAGGGGTTCTAAATCTAAGCACTAAAAAAATATAACTGGCCACAGATTTGCTAAATTGCCAAAAAATTCATTCTGACTTTTGTACGAGTAGTGAAAAAAAATTCCGTTGACATTTGAAAGCACGAAAATGCCGACCTCAGCATATAATCCACTGGTGCAAAAACTATAACATATCTACATAAATTCACTGTAGCCCTGTGCTGTATGCGTTGTTTCTCCACGGGACTAAGTAATAACTTAACAGACCGTTCGCGTTCAAGTACCGCATAGCAATTGATTTGTATTGTGTATCAATTGGTGAAAGGAATAATGACAATGAGTAACAATAAGTACATTCCTTTTGATATACGCCTATCATGAAACAAAACAAAAAACCAAATTAAGACGAAGGATATTTCAAAGAGTCCACACAATGACAAAGGGAGAGTAACGTTAGTAGTACTTGTAATTAAATTCGTCACGTAGACCAATCAACTTGAGATTATTTCGCATACAATCGTCCCGCAGCCGCAAGTGGGATGGGTGCTTTGTATGTAAGGAAACAGCCTAGATTTGTTGGGATTGTCTACTGGGCGGCGGCGACGGCGGAAATTGTACCTACAATGTACTTCACACAGGCCCGGCATGATCACGACAAAAGAGAAGTTCGCCCTACTGACACACAACCCCGTCGTCTACTCGACATTGACCTACATCTGTTAATTTAAAAGACACTTAACTATTATAGATCTGGAATAGTTTGTGTATGACTGTGTGCTATCAGTTCTTTTTTTTTTATAACAACTGTGTAGGATGATAAGGCTCTAGCTTCCGTTCCAAGCAAGACTTTATGCAAGGAATTACTAACTGAAGTTCCCATACAACGCGTTTTCATAAACCTTTCAGACTGGTTCTCAGTCCTTCTCACTGGCTGGTTGTGAAATCAAACATAAAATAAATATATTTCAAGTTTTCTGATATTTGGGCTAAATTTGATGAAACTTGTTTAACTTTAAGTACGCCATACGGTGCTAAAATTGACGGCGAGTTACTCAAGTTTTTGTTTGTTGTTTTATTGTTGTTATTATTATTATTATTATTATTATTATTATTATTATTATTATTATCATCATCATCATTAAATCTGATAAAAAATGAATGTCGCAAAAATGCCGACATGCGACCTTATCTCTGAGGGCGGCAGTAATAGTGTACAACAACAACACGTCGCGTACTAGAAATTAGTGCAAGGTGGATGCACTAGTGAGTGACGACTACTGCTGAAGCTATGGATCAGTGAGGAAAGCGATGCAATAGAATATGCACGCATGCACAGGTGCTGCTTCATACTCCGTATAAGTTTACCTGATGCAAGCTTAGGGGACGTTAATAAACTACGTAAAGAATAGTTCTGCTCTAGTCACTGGCAATGCTTCCAAGGCATGGTCCAGAAACAGGGTCACGCATAGTCGCATATTTGCACATATTCATACATATGCCTACATGATAATCTAACCAACCTATCCGGTGCAGGCGATGCAATTATAATAATTTATATGGCAATCTTTTAAAGCGAGAAAAAAAATTGGCCAACAGCCCAAGTAGAAACTGCTATCTCGTTGAAAGCCGCTCTCGTCAATTAATAATCACCTCCCGTAAAGTTGCAGGCATATTGACAGATTATCGGTGGCTATATTAATTATAGCATTCTAAGCAAACAAGTAAGCTTTTACATGTACAAATAAAGAAAGCAGCTTCGGCATTGGCGAAGGCAACCAATGTAAGAAATTGAATACACGTTATAGTGTATTAGAAAGTAACGCACGTCAAATTAGAGTGAGGCAAGGTTCATACTTGGCGCGAATAATTCTTTTGAGGCACAAATATTATTCTGATACGAAATTTAAGACACAATACTCGTAAGTTGTGGCCGATGAAAGAAAGCGCGTAAGCTGTAACATTGAGGAGGACGAGACGAAAGGTTTACAGCAGTTGCTTGCGGTACAAAATCACACAAGGAGTCGGTTATAGCCATTGTGCTGAAATTTATCACAGTACACGTCCATTGATGCAAACGGCTTCTTTGGTCAAAGACAGGGCAAGAAATACAATCCGAGCTAAATTAATCGTAAATAAAACGCCATACTTTTATTAAACAGGGAAATAGCATTCAGCAAGCCATGTGAATCCATCAACATCATCATCATCATCAGCGGAACCACAAACCGCTGAGTCTCTTTGAAATGATGCCAATGTATTCAATTCATTTGTTTAACTACCCCGACTTATTTAACGACAATTTCCGCTGCCAGCTCTTAAAGTCGAAAGAACAACAATAGGCCATGAACTACAAATTGGATAGACATTAAGACCACGGAAACGCTGACTGTAGGGAAAAAAAATCGTGCGCGGTATTCTGGCCATATGCCATCGGCATACACGAAAGCTGGCCCGCTTGACAAGTGAGAGAGAGTGGCAGATTATGTAATAATGGAGCCGTTCAGATAAATGAAATACTGTGCAGAAAAAAAAAAACGGGATTGGGGGTAGTTGACTTTCATCTGGACAGATAATTCATGAATGATTCATGCCGATAAAGAGCGTTATCTAGAATTCAATCGCGAATTTTTTCAAGCTGTAAATCAATCACGCTCAGCGAAGATTCGAACTGGAGCGCTTCACACAAATGCGCACATTGGGCATACTGTTGCTATTTCATATACGCATCGAAAGAACTTATCAGTAATAGATGAATATTTAGCGATGAATTCTGGTTTAACCTCAAAGATCGCCACAGCAAAACGTAAACGAAAAGGACTGGAAAATGCCTAATTAAATTGTAACGCTATATTGTGGCATTAAATAGCACATATTGATAGTGTATTCAATAAAAAACTGCGACGCTCCGAGACAACTAATACCAACGCTACAAAAAATGGGAACAATCCAAAACGACACAAACATGGCAGCTCTAGACAGCAGAAAAACAGTCAGGCCCACCAGGCGTTGCTGTCTTTGCGCACCAAGTAAAAGCGTTTTAAGTGGTCGATAAGGATGCTGTGAACAACCCAGTCATTCATCAAGTTTGCAAGTGCTTTGTGCCTTTTAAGTTTAACTTGTGCACGAGTCCCAGCAGCTAACTGATCCAGTGATCGCCGCGTTTCTAAGCTCAGCTCATCATAAAGTGTAGGCTCGCAACTCGCAACACAAGACGTTGAACAAAGAAAAATGCCTAGACATGTACAGAGTAAAAAAATATAAAATAGTCGTGACACTGAGACATTGAACAAAAGGAGAAGCAGTCTGCAGAACAATAGATCTGACATGGCAGAAGGCAAGGCAAGTCCTCGAGGTTAGAGCAGCGCGGCGGGGGCGCACAGACCCAACCGTTCAGTTCTTCAGTGTGTGACCGCCGCCAAGTCAGCAAAAAGTAACGTAACTGTTGACAGACAAAAAGCTACAGGAGACCGATGAGTGAGAGAGACAGAGGGAGAAAGAGAGAGAGAGAGAGAGAGAGAGAGCGAAACAACGAATGAGAGAGTGCGTTTGTGTGCCGAGTCCGTACTGTAGCTGATATTTACATCAAATGATCTGAAGAGAAAGAGAGAGAGAGGAGAGAGAGAGAGAGAGAGAGAGAGAGAGAGAGAATAACAATGAGCTCTAGAGAGTATGTGTGTGTCCATTCCATACTGTAGCTGACAGTTTTACGTGAAATAGATTTAGAGACACCTGACTATATGATTTGGAGGCGACGGTTGAAAAAAAAAATGCAGCCTAACACATACTGCTCTAATATGGCGATTTATCACAAAATCTCTCCTGTCGAAGAAAATCAACAAAATGTTAAATATATATCATGTGAACGCGGCGACAGTTACAGAAAAAGAAATACAACGGCTGTGTATTATTAAAACAAAAAAAAGTCGTATAAGCGTTGGATCGTCCTGACAAAGCCCACAGATGACAAAAACCGAAACAGTGTCACTGCCATTAAATAGCAAATTTGCAATTGAAAAGGTCGTTGTTCCCTTTGTAACACGATTGTGACAGTCGCAAAAATGTCCCTTAACTTTCAATGGGGTGTGCAAAGACCAGAAAAAACTGCTGATAACGCAACGATAACTTTAAGTGCGAAATTCTGATAGCCCGTTTTTATAAACTTAGTAGACAGAGAAAACGTAAGCCTTCACGACTGCATTGTACCCTCCAACTGTAGCTAACGCCGCCTCGAGCACTGTAATAAAAGGCACTATGAATGAAAGGAAAGGCAAAAAGTCGTTAACTTTTATAATCGCCCACGTATTTGTTCGATTTTAAAACCCTATCTCTCTTTAAATAGCACAAAGAATTATTTGGAAATGGAAATTTTTATTACAAAAGGTTCCAATAACACAAGCAACATACAATGCTACGAGGACTGGCATTGTTTCATTCCCATTATCAGGATCGGGGGAGGGGGGGTGTAGGGGTGAAATGGTAAAAATAATTGCAGCATGATTGCTTGAAGAATAAAATTGTAACATGGCCGACCCGCGATTGAAATGAATTCATTTTAAAAGAAGGAAAACAAACGTTAAGAATGCAACCAACTTTTAAGCATTGTAACAGAATTCTGCTTAATTATAAAAATTGCTGCAATTCATAAAACCTTAAATCTTACACGCGCAGAATCCGATGGTCGTTTCTATAGATCTAATTTATAAGGCACCGAAGTAATGACATTTCGATTCAAGTGAAGAAAACTTGAAGTCTGCAGTTTTAAATATCATAACAAAGAAACGGGAGATTCATGGGTTAAAAAGAAAATCTGGGTTGAAGGTTAATCCATACGCCACTGTTGATTAACAACTACTTGTAGCACTATGACAACTAGAATTGCTATCATTAGTGTTGACTGGGCCTACTTGGTTGTCTTTACCTAATACTATACTATGAAAGACGGTACAAAATTTGCTAGTACAGACCTCTACAAAACAAGTCCACTTACGGGAAATATGTAAGCGAGCTTTAAGCTGCCATTCAAGGCGAATGTATACGGGTCTTGTGAAAGGAAGGAAAGGGAGAGAAACAGTGATGACAGATCTTATCGCGACAACTTGACAAGAGCCCCCTGAGGGTGCCGCGATGGGTAACCGATTGTTCAATTTTTCTTACCTCAGCCGCTGAAGGCGCTGACATCAGCAAAAGCAGCGGAGAGATGCGTGTACAGACATGAAATTGGAAGAGAGAGAGAGAGAGAGAGAGAGAGAGAGAGAGAGAGAGAAAATTAAGAAGACCCAGAACTTGAGGGTAGATTTATATTGGAAGACTTTTACTAACTTACAAATCTATATCTATTTCGCTTTGGGAAAAAACTGCAAGAAATCAAACTTCAGTGTCAACCACTCAATGTAGAGAAACTTTCGTTCTATTCGTTTTTGCTTTTTTTTTTCGTTTCTACTGCGAAACTGAGATCAATAAACCCTTAATTATACAACCTGTTTAATTCATCCTTCTCCAAACCACTAAGACCAGGCCTAGAGATGTAAAACAAGCGCAGCCTGACTGTCAAAGTGAAAGTCCTACATTGTATTTGGATCTGTCCAGCTGACCACCCACGAAAACGATGGGTTGTCAACGTAAAACGGCAGAAACAAACTACAAAGAACACTGCAGTCCCATAAAAATCGCACAAACTTCAGAGACCTAAGAACCGCTGACACACAAAAAAGTCGGGGAGGAAAAAAGCTGTGGGCGCTCGGGTTTATATTGTGCCCCTATGTGTGTGGGTGTGTTGGGGGCAGTGGGTCAAGCCGTCCGTCCAGCCAGGCTCGTGCAAGAAAGTCGGTCAGCAGTAGCCAGCACACAGCGCTCTGCTGAGGTAATAATGATCAGTGGCCAAAGCTCCTGTAAGTACAGTGATTAGCGCAAGCTGTGCCAGCTCATCATAGTTCCATTAGTTGCCTAAACTCTGTAGAAGTCAAAGCTTTCATGGTCATGATATTAAAAAAAAGGCAGCGATCGATCCGTTGCCCGCAGATACGGTCGGTGGAAAGCCACCTTCAGTGGGACCGGAACGTGGTTTTTAAGTGGCAGCTCTTGCATATATATATATACTTTAGAATACACGTAGCTGAAATGCTACATGCAATCGGCAGGGCATGTTGTTTAGGCAAAGTCAAAAGTTTGCTCAGACGAGTCATTTAAATGATGGTCAGACTAAATATTAAAATTATTATAAATAAAGGGCGGTTTTTTTGTTTTTAATCGATGCAATACCGAGGGAATAACAAGCAATTCTGCCTCTTGTAGAAGCAGTTTTAAAATATTTGCTCTGGATTCCTCACTACGATAGATATATAAATCCATTTTTCGATCTTAACCTAGACCTAGATGAATGACTCACCTCTTCGGGGTAAATACAGCCGGGGTTGCAGCGGTAAGTCATCAACCAGTTTTTGAACAACATGTTTAAGTTTAAGCCTTGAACTTGATCAGCGATGCGCTAATGGTCGTCACTTGAATGCTTGCAGTTGCAGGGAATAGCGGTAAAATCTTGTGCTTGCAGACTGATGTTGCAAAATTGGTATCTTATGAAATTTCTATTCAAGAAATAAACTAGGTCTATAGATCAGTGAATCGAGTATAGCTAAAAAGTGACGACTTTGGTGGACGATACAAAAGTTCGATACAAAGCTTCACCGCAGAAAAATTGAGGTTAAGTACAGAAAAAAAGATTACAAGGAACACCGTACCGAAGAAAGCCAGGTACTCAATAACATCAATTGCTTCACTGGGGTTGAAGAAAGTTATACGTTGACTTACAGCGGCCCAAACAAATTTCTAAACACGTGATTATAGATCTATATGTTTATTTACAATACAATAATTTATGACAAGCGCTATTATACTTTAAAATGAATTAAAAAAAACTCGGATCAAGGTCTGCAGCGTCGAGCTTCCTTAGATCTACGAGTTATTTGTCGTTTGTAGAACGACTATTTTATTCACTTGAAGGCGGTTCTTCTTCCACAGCTAGAAAACTTCGACCAGGCGGTGGACTACTAGGTATAGATCTAGACCGATCTCCACTTGATGGTAGAGAATTGCTTGATTTCCGTAGGTTTTGAGCACCACTGCGGCTGCAAACTTTCCCGTTAAATCCAAGGTTTCCAAGAGTGGACGTTTTCATTGTGACATGCATCATGGTGAGCAGTGAAATCGTGAAAAGGATTTCTAAGCCAGATTTGAGTACGGATGTTGTCTATGTGAAAGATAAAGAGAGAGTGGTGGAGACCGGGAAGGTTCGGCTTTTTATTCATAAATCCCAACTTCGATCCTGAGGAGAATACCGGTAGCTTTTGCAAGCCATTGCATCAGAAATTGGTAGCACCATAAACAACCGCCCCTCCATGCACAACGCGCGTGATTTTCAGTTCTTGTCCAGCCCGCTGTATAACCCGGTCAACTTAGAGACGTAATGTTACTCGGTCCATACCTCGTCCTGGGGACGGTAGAGAGGTGACAACGGGGCACTTGGGCCCGGCGAGAAGTATGTGACTATCAAACTCAAAGAGCCCCGCACGCCCAAGTCGAGTTATAGGAGGGGGTAGGTGGAAGAAAAATGCTTTACATTACCCTTTTGCGTGATCGCTTTGGAGATACACGTACACGTGAGCTAAATTCGATCCGTGGATAGATATTTCATTGGAATTCTCTAATAAGTCGAAAACAGTCTTGTTGGCGAGGAGTGGAGCATCTCACCGTTTTAACAAATTAACAAAGCATTCACGTGTGATATGAAAATTGGAGTCTTGTCGACAAATTTACACATGTAGTAAAGTTTTAAATTAATACGATGTGAGACTTTTTTCTAATCCAAAAGGGCGGGTGACGAGATTGAGAGAAAGAGGGCCATGGGTTTGACCGTGAAAAAACAAAGCATTCACGTGCATATGAAAATTAGAGTCTTGTAAAAAAAAAAGTGAAGTTTTAAATTAATTAAAATACGATGCGACTTTTTCTTTAATTCAAAAGGGCGGATGACGAGACCGACAGAAAGAGAGCGTTGGCTTTGACCACAAAAGGAAACTGAAAGGAAAACCGGTTTTTTCGTTTTTAATTCAAACTGACGTAAGGTTATCGCGAAAAATACTGGGACCACAGCCGTCCACCAATCGCAGTTTCAGGCACATTGATTCATAGCAAGCAGCAACCGTTAACCGCTAAGCTAAAAAGGTAGATGATGAAATCGCCTTATCATGACCGGGTATTTCATCATGCAATAAACCTAGCGGTATAGATCTTGTGTGCAACAACAAAGCAGAACAGTCTTGTGCCCCGGCAACACTTGCGCATATTTTAGCGCACAGGGAGTGAGGGAGTGAAGAGGGGATCTAGGCCATGTCTCGCCCGCCCCGCCGCCCGACATCTAGATCTAGCTCACTCGCGCGTGTTCAGCCTAGCTAGAACTACTGTGTAAATTTCCAGGCTCATGGGTAGTTATATCGCATTGCCTTCTATCTTTTCTGGTCTATCGGCAACACATTTTTATAAAGCCGTTTTGTTAACCGCGGGGCACACAGTCACACGACGTGTTGCCTGCCACAGTATCACATCACTGGTATTTTATAACCAAGGCGTGCGTTCGGTGTGAAGTGACACAGAAACACAAGATCCAGTGCATGTTTGCCCTGCCCCTTCTCCGTTATCACGTTTTATCTTCACATTTTTATCGCGTTTGTGTATTTTTTCTTGTTTATTTTTGTCTATTATTATTTTTTCTTTTGTTTTTGCTAAAATTGCATTGTATAGTTACAGTAACACCCACTCTCAGACGAAATGAAGGCATTAATTCTGGAGAAAAGATATAATGAAAACCCCAAACTTCAACAATTCAATCTTTAAAACTGTCAATTAGCGATGATTAAAACTTCAAGATTTGTTTTCAGCATTGCAAAATTAACCAGACAAACTTTACCACATACCCTAGTGCGAGTTGGGTGTTAGAACACACGAATACCTTTTTTCCACAATAAAATAAATTAAGACCATACACTTAACACGCTTTTAACAAGGAAAAAACACATCCTTCAATACGATAAGCAGAGATAGCAAACAGCATATTGTAACTTGTTGGACTCGTTGCTGGCCTAAGCGTAGTTGCGTATCAGTTAAATGCCAACACTGATAAGATAGGGAAAGTGACGGGAAATTTTATTCAAGGCCATAGATTTTGCGATAAACGAGCCAGGATATAATGGTGAAATTTAAGAGAAAGATTTTAACGCACCAATAGTTGCAACGGGAAAGAGAGAGGATGAAAAAATGTTGGGCTATATGTTCTTATTAGGACAAAATCCCCTAAAACAGAAAATGCATAAATCTATTAAAATTATAAAACTAAAACTTAGTATCTACAGTTAATATCAGCTTCTGTATTGCCTCGAATAGAAGAAAACATCGCTTTTACTTCTAGCGACGTTGAAACGCAAGAACAGTTTAGAAATCGGGGAAAGAGAAGCAGTCGCATGAGATTTAATTCACATAGTCCCGAACTTTTAGCTTTATGTTTATACCAAATTCCACGCCCATAAACTAAGCTTTTAATCTAGCATGCAACGAAAAAGTACATGTACGAGAAAAGGTTATTCCTGTACGCAACGCATCTGCTATAACACTAACACTATAACAGCCAATTTATGAGGCGCAGAATTGAATTGTCATTAAATTGTCACTAAGTATACAGTATTACAATAACAATATGTGTACAAAGATTCGGGTAAAAGGATAAGCATGCATGACGTATGTTCGCAATAACATGTATAAGAAGTTCATGGAGTCAGTCCTGATCAATGCTCTAATGTTTGGGCTGGATAGAATCTAGACTCACGCAAGGTAAACTTTATTTTTCGATTCCAATTCAATGAAACTTTGCCGGCGGTAAATCCGCTTTTAAACCTTTCATTTCTACGATCTCAAAGGAAAAAACCGAGTACGAATTAAATCTAATGACCGGAGACGAGAGCGCCAAGTAAAAATCATAAAACTGGCCATTCAACAAGATAATGTGAGTTTTAAAGATCCGGAAGATCCGGGTGAAAGGATTAACAGAACGTGTGTTGCAAGACTTTTAAAGGCAATGAGCCGATGATTTCATAAATATAATTAGGTTCGTTGTCCATTAGCTTAACATAATAAGAACATAGCCTATTGGATCTAATTCTTTTCACATTTACTGTTCAAACAAAAGAATTCCAAACACTTACCTCTTCATCGGCAGCGTAAGAAGGAACAATCTGTAAAAAAAAAAAGAAAAACATCAATAGTGAGTTATTAATTTGACAGGGCACTATGGCGGTAATGTAGACCTAAAAATCTAGTTCTAAAGCAAAATTAATATGGCTCATCCCGCAGTTGATATTATTCAGCTGAAATTGAACACTTTTAGACAGCCTAAAAATGCGGGTGACTGGGTCTTTACACTTCCAACACAGGGTGAAACCGGGGGATGTGAAAAGAGAAGAGTCTCAGAAAAAAAAGGATTAAGCTACATTTTAATATGATAATTTGCTGAAGAAATACTGTAATTATCGATGCACTGTATGATTATTTAAGTGTTTAGGGTTTTTTCTCTCAAGAAATTTGGAAAGGAATCAGGCCTGCTGCGGCATTGCGGTTTTGGGATAATCCTGACAGGACTGACGAAATGAAGGGGATGATAACCAATTTTCAACACCAGCGGGCCAATCCCTGGCGTCAGTATACTGAAGTTTTTAAGTATAACCAACTAAACTAGTTTTAACGTTAAGTGTGTGTTTTCTATTTGTTTTTTTGTTTGTTAGGGAACTGCTTTTTCTTTTGTAAAATAAATCAAGTAATTTCTTGACGTAAAAATACTAAAAATGCCTTTGTTGACCGCTTTTATGTAAATCTAAATAGGCTTAGACCTAGATTTCTAGATCTTTTTGAAAAAGAAGCACTTTTGAAAAAGCGCCGATATATCAACGTTACAATGTTCCCGAGTGTAAAAATCTAGTTGTTAACAAAGAAATTAGTTAAACGAAGACGGACAGTGTATTACAATACTAGATATAGAATCTAGATATCGAGGCTAAAATAAAATAGGGCCTACTTAAACATAAATATGTTTGGGGCCAAATCCACCGGTATTCTTTTTTTTTTAATTTGAAATATATAGATCTACTAAAATATCTACGAAGAACGATTTAATTTCAAAAACTAAGAAACCTGGCCGGTCGCCGTATTGCTCTATAGATGTAAATTTTAGCGTTTGCCTTCAGTATGCCCTATGCTAAAGTTAACTTTGAAATCTTCACACTAGGACTAATTTCGTAGCTTTCCAAAGTTTACCGTAAGAATGAATATATTCATAAGACAAAATCTAGTTTAGGCCTAGATTCTAGATCTAGGTGTGAGTTTGAATACTTACGAACTGCTCGCAAGTAGCAGCACTGAGTTTGAGCACATCGCAGTCGATCATTTTGCCAAGAAAACTAGCATCCTTTCAGTAAAGAACACAATGATGAAAATGAAAATCAGTTCAGATACCGGTATTTTAATCTAGATTCTAGACTAGATTTTAGATTTCTTGACTCTAGATCTAGATTAGATATGTCGGCCCTACACTAGATCTAGATCTATGCCAAGATCTAGTCTCAATATAGATCTAGATTTTTATCTATTATGCTTCACACACCGAATCGAGCTTTTTTTTAACACCACTTTACAATTTCATGAAAAACAACTGTAAGCTCAGATCCATCAAACCTAGAATTACATCTACTGGATTTTCTAGAGCTAGAACAAGAATATTTTGAAGAGCTAATTTATTTTGTCACACTAAAAACCAAACGATGTCTTGCATTACTACTCCTAAATCTAGATTAGAGAGAAAGTCCGTTTGGTTCAGCAGGTCTGGTCTTATTGACAGTCGGATACGGTCTCAACTGAAGCTCGCAAAAAGAACAGGCCAGTTGGATCGACACACTCAAGCTCAATAGCGAGACACGACTAGGCTAGACTGTAGGCCTACACTGTGCAGACCCGCAGACGACAGGCTCTGTGGCTCAACTGTGAAAGAGCTTCAGATTGTGAACAGCTGACTCCGCCGCTGGCCTAACCTCCGACATGTGAATATTCAATGAGCCGCTTGTGCGCAGGCTCCGCTGTTTCTAGCCTATCAGCTGAGGTAGAGGTGACCTTGACATTAAAGCCGGCTACAGCTGATCGGTAGGCCTTGGTTAGCTAGGCTACGCTAGGCTCGAGCCGGGACCGGGCTGCCGGCTTGACGCTGCAGGCTTGACTCAACACAAAAGCGATAAGCTCAGCGTAAAGCTAGCACTAAAAGGAAAAGTGAGGGACGAATAAAATACGTGTAGGTTTTGATAGACACTCTGCAAAGGGGCTCTCTTGGATTAGACTGAACTAATTCGTGAATAGCAACAGAACAAATGTTATTTTCCTCTGGAAAATCAGAGAGGAAGCACTGGGAGAAAGAAATCTGACCCGACCTTGCCAATCGATGAGCAAGCCAGCCCAGATACAGAAATTTTCCATTACCTCAGCACAAAGCCACATACAACTCGGCTCGCTAGCGAGAAGGATGGTGCTTTCGTGCTGGCAAACGCTCGCTCAATGGAGGAAAACGTCAGGTCTATTTTTATAACAAAAACAGTAGCGAGGACGGAAAATAGTTTTCTTTTCCTAAAACAAGAACCGGCAAATAAATAAATTCATCACACAAGTGGGTCTACAATGTCCGCGCACTGACATTTTTTTTCCTAACGGAACAGTGCGAAGGAGTGAGAGAGAGAAATAAAAAAAAGGGAGGGGGGTTGAGAGGTTATGGGTAAAAATTTGAATGAAGAACACAAAAATATGCAGTAAATAGAACGGGCTACTTTGAGACCCCTGAAAGTGCAATTATGTTCTATTTATTTTTAAATGCAGGAAATTCTCAAAAAATTTTTAGAAGGACCGAGGTTATCTTTTACACCGTTTTCCTTTCATGAGTTTTTACAAAACGACATTGATATATTATTACTATTATCGTTATTATTATCATCATCACCATTATAAGCCTACAAGAATGCATGTACGTGTGATAAGTGTTTGTACTTCAATATCAATGAATTATAATCATAATTCATTGTTGAATCTGCATTGTATATGGTATCAAGAGGGCAGGACAGCAAAAGCATTTTATAGCTATATATTATGATTGTTTGTCTGTGGCAAAAATATGAAGGACAGACTCACAGAGGTCGATCTATGCAACAGAGGCAAAAAGCTCTCAAAGTCCACAGGTTAAGCAACATTTATTCTAGGTTTTTAAAAAATCTTTTCTTTAACGTGTAAACCAAAAACTTTTTTAAAAATATTTATTGACTAATAACTTTTTTTGTTGAATCGTTAGCTAGTAGGCTATTTAATCAAAATCATAGCAATCAAAATTCATCTGTAATTATAGCGTGTATTAATCATTATCCCCCACACACACACACGCGCGCGATTTTGTTAAATTGATGTGAATTTGTTATGCTTTAAGTTTACACTTCAACAGAGCTAATGTGGTTGGCGCTTATACAATCAGTATTACTGGGTTCAAAAAGTTTTTTTTAAGACTTTTAAGAATTTAAGGACTTTAAGTTTAATGAGTCCGTTAAATGTGTTTAATTTAAATTTGGCGTGTAAGGTGCGTTTATTGGCATGTTTTGTATTACAGGTCTTTGAATATTATTTTTGAACTTTCAGTTTCACTATGTGGGGAAAGTGAAATAAATGCATTAACAGATCTTTTTAGTACAGGGCAAAATTACATCAAAATTGAAATGACTTGATATAAAAACTAATATATATATATATGTAAGAACTATATGAGTTCAAATTTAAATGCATATATGTATATCTACTACTCGTTCAATGGTTTACAAAGGCAATAAGATTTAAGTTGCTTCAAAATTCTTCTTCTACAAATACAATACAATTTTACAAAAAAAGGTTGTGACAATGAAGGGGTATGGAGCAATGGTCGAGTTGGATCGACACACTTAAAAGCTCTTATTAAGCGAGACACGGCTAGGCTAGAGTGTGCATTGTGCA
>BMAT01003279.1:11181-28492 GCA_019649035.1 Elysia marginata
GAACAAACACAGAAAATTGTGCTCTTTCTTAAAAACCCACTTTGTTTACACCATGTCTGGCACGTGTCTACCATCTGCCAGATTACCCATTAGATCAAACACAGCTTGACCAATGTCTACCTGGAATGAACTGACCCGTGAGACCTTCGCGTGGCAGTTAGACTTCTCGACGCCCCTCCCAAGCATCTTGCTAAACGTCGCCTAAGCACAGAGCAAACATTTATCGATTACCTGTGTGCTAATTCATTCATAACGCATGAGTGATGCACTTTCCCTATGTCTAGACCGCAAATTCCCTACAAGAAATACCATCATAAGACACCCTTCTCACATAACTAAGACAAAATCATTGCAACAAATACAATCATTAGATACCCTTCTCACATTTACTTTAAGCTTGAAATGTTTAGGAGGCCATTGCCATTCTCCAGGTGTGATTTCTCTATAGTCAGCGTCTTTGTATGTTAAGATAGCTCTTAAGGTACTTCAAAAATTCAGTCATGTAAAAATTTTAATTTTAGTGCCTTAATTCTTAATGACAACATTTGTAGTTCACTCAACATTTTTTTTTTTTTTTACTTTGACTTGGAATGGTTTATGAAACTTATCTCATATAAGCATTTTCAAACATAGTATTGAATGGTTAAAAAAAAAAAGAAAGGAACAAGTTCAATAAAGATAAAGTCTGTTCTTCCTGTAATAACAACCAATGTCTCATATTTTTTCCCAAGGGCAGAGTGAATGAAGAAAACATGCATCACACAGAACTAAATTCAAGTCGCTGCTATTAATATTACTTTGACATGTTTTTGTGACTCACATTGATCTTCTGAAGGCCTTCCTCTGAGAGCTTTTTCAACTCCTTCACTTGGCCTACTTCCAGGATGTCTGCGGGCAATACAGGTCTTCTAATCCTGTTTATTGTAGGCTGTTTCAAGTATTTTTTCAAAGTCTTTGTTATTTTCCGGTTTCAATACGTGCTTCTCTTTTGAATCCTGTTCTATTGCTAAAATAATAAACCTATTGATCTTCTTCTCTTAACTTGTCATCGCTTGATTGGGAGGTGTGTTTATTCAGCCTTAGAATGTGTCCAAGCAAATTGCCGTTGGTTTTGTAAAACTCGCAATGACTGTGAAATTTTTTTTGTTATCTATATAGCGATTTATCAATAACTTTTGTTGGGTATTTAATATTAACTCAAGTCTCAAAAATTGTTCTTAATTGCTCTCTGTGGGAAGTGTTTAGTTTGGTTTAAGTTCCTGTTTTGTTAGTACCCTTGAACCAGTCAGGCTCATAACTCAAATTAGGATTAAGTTTGGCTGATTTTTTAAAAGTATCAGTCACTCCCTCTAATCAGGTTATATTCAGCGGATGTGAAGGATCTTAATTTTTTTCTTCATGAATACTTTTCTATTGTAAATTACAACTGTTAGGACCCCCCATCCCTTTATGAAAACAAAATTGCTCTTGACGGTGTTATGGAAAATATTTTTAAATGAAAAAAAAACCGACAACCCCCACTCCCATCCATACACACACATAGTCCTGTTTTATGTGATAAACAGGTTTACAATTACATTAAGTAACAAACATTAGATTAGTCGGTTTTTTGGGTTATTTTTTTTTTTTGCTGAACTTATAGCATCTAGTATGTTAAAATTGCTTGTAAAATATAAATTTTGTATAAGTGTTTCAGATTTTGTGATGCTCTAAGTTTCTTTTGCTCAAATATAACAATTTAGATCAGACATGTAACGTGTTGCAATTTTGTGCTTAAATGAGCAGGCCCTACACAAGCTTTGAATCGTTTTCTTTGCCAAAACGTTTAGAGGTCACTCTCAGTGGCAGTGCTAGAATTAAGGAAGACAGTTAAGTTTTGGCACACAGTAAACACTGCTCAAACACGTTTGTGTTCACTGGACCAGGATAAAGTGTACTTGCACAGGTCAAAGCCTTTTAGGGCACTGGTGTTTGCCAAGGTCTTTCAGCTGCTTAGTTGTCCAGCTGCCAGTTCCTGTGCGTTCACTGAGGCGTGACCAGCTTTCAATGTTAAGCACTGGAAACTATAGATATTTATAGAAAATGTGACTCATATAATATGGCATGATTCAGTCTTTATTTTTGGTGCGCATGTTCTCTCTGCATGTTTACTACATTTTATGTTTTTTTTTTTTTTTTGTTTTTTTTTTGTTGTACTTTTTAAACCTCTTAATCTTTTACTCTTTCTGCTGGCAGGCCTCTAATTCCTTTATCCAAGCCTATGTTTGCCTGACTCCCTTTTCTTCTGTATTTCTTTCTCTTGATATTTCTCCCTTCTAATGTGTTTTTTTTTCCTCCACCTCTGTAGTTTAGTATTGTGTTTGGTTTTTTCTTTGTGAAGAATTTCATCTATCGTACATTTTTTTGGGTATTCAGGATTTTATTTTAAATATGCTTCCCTCTTTTTTGTTATCTTTACTTTGTATATATTTCTCTGTATGCTCTTGTAATGTACCTTTTTTCTGTCTTTACTTAAAACTGAATGAACCAAAGGACTGTTGTTAGGAGTCAAAATGGCAATTTCCTTGAAGTCTAGCACAGAAACGGTTGTGCTTCTTCTCTTTAGGATTTTCACAAAGATGAAATCAGGGAGGTGTACACACTTGTAAATTTACCACCATTCATATCTGAAATTTCTATAAACTACTGAAATGGTTTGCAAACATTTATTTTGTAATAGATCATTACCAAGTTTGACATTTTCATTTAAAAAACGTCAAAGGCTTCTATGTTATAATATTTAACCTTCCTGTGCATACACAGTTTTTTTTGGTTTACTGTTTCTTTAACAGCTGATCTCAGCTAGTGAAAGCTTAATATCTCGCAATACGTCTTTTTTGTTTTTTGTAGGAAAAGAGCAGTCCAAAATTTGACAAAGTAGGAGTCATACCATTAAAGGTGTACAGAGGAAACCTTATAATGCATGTCTCTTATGAATGAAGAAAAAAATTCAAATTAAGAGTATTTGAATCATACTGATTACCCAAAGGAGGATATCTTTTCATTTATTTAGCCATTTCTCAGTTCTAGAGCTATTTACTCTTTCACCCCACCCTTGTGTAATTGCAACAAAACACTTATTTCATGGGCCATGAAACTTCTGTTTCGGTTCTAGGATGACAACTTTGTGCAGTAAGTGTTTGTCATAAAACTTTCATGCTTTGGAAAAGTTAATGTGCTAGGGATTAGAAGGAAGACTTTCTTTTTTAGCTTCAAAATAAGAAAATTGAACCCTAGGAACTTCGAGTTCTGAGTTCAAATCTAACAAAGCCAAGTACAAAAAAGAAACCTCACCTGTAAAAAACTTCAAATTATTAGAAAATTTGTTCATCAGACTTTGGTTTTGGAGGTTTTCACTGTAGGCCTACTTGTACTTGTCAGGAATTACCTCTTTTATATTATTTATTATTTTTAGTAAAACCACCTCTGTTTTATCCTCAGGTGAATGAAGACAAACCTTTGCCATGGATTCTCACAGAACACGGCTGTGTACTTTCCTACTTGGGTTGCATCTCTGTCTGGCATCCTCACAAAACCAGACACATCTCACAAGCCCAGGAGCCCTCTTGGGAAGGGGTTGCCCCCAATATTGTCAGTGTTCACCGGAGTTCAAAGGTCATATGGATGTTGCTTGTTCTTTTGGCAGCCAGCCTGTGTGGGAAGAAACATGCAAAGCTCTGGAACAGTTAAGCCATGTTAGACAAGCTAAACTTAAAATAAAACTAGCTGGAGTGGGTGATACATTTTCGTCCGGGCTGGGTTGTTTACCTCGGCTTGCAAGTCTTGATATTTCAGAGATTGCTCTAAAGCCCACATTTCAGATGTTCCAAGGCCTTAATATAGATGGCAGCCTAAATCTAAGTGCAAATAAATTAGAAAGCTTTCCCGGTGATACTTTTTCTGGCGTTGAAAATATTGGTGGCTTGGATCTCTCTCACAACAGGCTTTTGGAATTGAATGCAAGCTCATTTGCAGGGCTAGAGTCCATAGAAAATCTAGATCTAAGTCATAACAATATAACAATTATTCACCTTGGAGCCCTGTCGAACATGTCTCAACTGAAAAGCCTAAACTTAGCATCCAACAAGTTGCGGGTGTTTTCTTTCAAACAGCTGTCTCTCAATACAAGCCTGGATTTTTTAAGCCTGAGGGACAATTTTCTGACAAGCTTGTATCTAGAGAGCAACAAAACAGAAGTTGTTCCATTCCATATAGACTCCCAGTTTGATATTTCAGAAAACTTGATAGAGTGTTCTTGCAGCCTGGCCTACTTCTTACAAGCTCTGCCATTTCCTGAGAATTCTCTACTGAATGTAGACAACACACTGTGCGATGCCCCAGACAATTTCAAAGGTCAAAGCATAGCTCACCTGGATACGTCGGGCCTGGTGTGTACAGCTCCAGAGATTTTCATGAGTTACCCGTTGAAGCAGAAGGACTTGCTGACCACCAGCTCTATTATCCTAGAGTGTCATGCAAATGGTTTTCCTCGTCCAACCATTCTGTGGGTAACGCCTTGGGGTGACGTCTTCCTTCATGACCAGGCGCACATCCCGAACAGCTTGAGGGAGCACCTCAAAATTGGCACTGATGAAATCAAAGCTCACCGCAAGTATAAAGAACAAAATGTTCTTCTGATCACACACATCAAGGCAGACGTGAATGGCCATCTTGTGATTTCCAAAATTCGAGGAAGCATGCATGGCAACTACTCATGTCTTGCTTTTAATCCAGCAGGCAACGTCACAAAGGTCATTGATCTTTCTCTCTACTGTGGCATAAAGTCTACTTACACCTTCAGCCTAATACTGGGTGGCTATTGCGCTTCTGGTTTTCTTATCTTTGGTTTCCTGGTGGGGTTTATCAAGATGGTGGTGGTCTGGCTAAAGCACAAGCTCTACTTCATGGTGCCGTATTTCTCAAAGGCAGTATCGACTGTGGCAGGGGTTCAAGACCAGGACTGCTCAGCATCTGGTTGCTACTCTGTGAATGTGAACCCGAGATCTGGAGACAGCAGTGCTAACTGCGGAGAAAGCAGTATCACTTGTCCCCACTCCCCAGCCTCGCTGTCTTTCATTGAAGAGGAATACTTCCCGGATGAGGAGCAGGAGTGTGGACAAGCTGTTGGAGGAATCAGTGCGCATGCCTCTCGCCAGCATCGTTTCCGAGATACACTAGAAGAGGCCAGAGGTCGCTGGAGGGATGGTGTAGAGCGCAAGATGGAGCTTGTCAGGAAGAATGTGCAACATATCCGAGAGAGCAGCAGCAACTATGTGCACAACATCAAGGAGACGGGCAGCTCCGCAGCGCTGCGCATGAAGGCTGGGGTTGCCCACGGAGTAGAAACTGTCAAGTACCAGCTCCAATCTTTCAAAGAACTTTGTGGAACGGGTGACATGGGCACCAACACAATCTCCACAGTGACACTGGAGACAGACATCGACTCCCATCAGCAGTCAAAGGTAGTCAAGCAGATGACTTTTGTCTGACTTCAGCCCCAAAACTTCAAATCTTTGAAGAAGTCAAGGTTGTTTAAATTCTTTTACAGTTGTCCTTCTTAGAAACTGTTCAACTTCAAATTGCAGTGTGATTTTGAGTATCTTTTTTTTTTATAAATGGTGGGGACTGTTGAGTTTTGGAAAAAAAGCCTATTCTTATGTAAAAAGCATTTGTTTCAGGTTTTAAATCCAAACTATTAATGGATTAGGCTGGTTTATATATTAGCTTCACTCTGCTTGGCTGAATATATGTATGTATGTAGGTACAAAAAAAAACTTAGCTTGAGTTTCTTGCAAATGCAGGGAATTTAAAGCCATCAATTTTTCTAGATCAATCTGGTCAGAGAACACTGTTAAGGATATCCACAGGAAACTTGTCCAAGATCTTTTGTATAGAGCTGACTTGTTTTATATTGAAAAAAAAAATGGTAACGCAGTGGAAAAAATGCTATGCACTAATTATATACATATCTTGGGCAAAGTCCAGCATTATTTCTTTTTCAGTGGGGTTGAGAAAAGACACATATTTGAGACTGTTTAAGTCAATCAATGGTTTTGTAGCATCTCCAAGACAGATGTTAATTTTAATCTATTGTTATGGATGCTAAGCTACGGCCAATGAAATTTTTTATACTGATGTTTTGCTGTGCGTTTTCATGTACATTTTTAAAATCCATTTATTTAGTTTCACTATTAAAAAAAAAGTATAATTTTATATAAAATTTGGAGGAGAAGAGGTTTGGAGATGTGCTGTTTTTCAAAATGTTTAACATAGCATTCCTTTTCCTTTTTGGAAAGAAGCTTAACAATTAATTTCCGTCCACATTCACTGTTGATTCATTCCAATCCAAGGTCACTACATAATTCTATTGTTAATCTTCTTTAGTGTCTTTAAACTCTTATTCCAAAAGCCTAACAATGAGTTTAAGCAAAGAGTACGAAGGTTAAAATTAAAGGCATCTTGGTTCTTTATGGCCCTAAACATAATTGTAGTATTTAGACTGTAGATTGGTTAGCTGAAACAATGTAACCTTGCTTGCAATAATGCATAAAATATAAATATCTTTCAAGGAATTCCCTAAGTAGTTAGGGGTCTACTTTTTTTTTAGATTTGAAGAAGGTAATGTCACGTTTGAAAAACAAAATCAAATGTGCAGCTTCAAATTTCTCCTTTATTTTATAACTTGTGTCAGTAGTGCATGTTTGCATGTATGATGTAAATTTGTGACTTGGTACAGTAATGCTCAACTATAGCGAGACTATCCGCACAGTGGGGTCTCTGAGGAATCCCCTTTTTTCTATATATATATATATATAGTCTGTGCATGGGTTTAATTGAGCAAGATAGGCCGAAACAAGGATAAAGCGCAAGGAATAGAGCCAGCTTTAGAGAATTGAGAGTAAAATTTGAGGAACTTTTCCGTAAACATGACATAAGCGCATTGTGGGCTTGGCTTGCGGATGCAGTGCAAGGTGCCTTTGTCTAGTTCACAAGTCATTGTGCATTATAATACATGTATTATGGGAAGGGAGAGGGGCATTGTGGTCTGTCCAGTGCAGTGAGGGAAGATGTGGTAGGCTTAGAGCAAAATGATAGTGTACCAGTATCTAATTTTAAGCTTTTACCAGCTGTAGGTGAATGATGGTTGTGGATGAAGAGGGGCGGGAAGGGTTGAGGAGAGTCAGGTGAGATTGCAATCAAAGCAGTGTTTTTTTTTTTTCATCAACCTCCTTTAACATTCCTATTCTGGGATCATGCCTACAGCGGGATTTTTCTTTTGGAACAAAATTTCAGCTGTAGACATGTTGCACTGTATTGCTAAAACATTTTATTGACCTGTTAATAGTATTATTGTCTCAAGTGCTTCCAAATATCAAGGGATTGTCACCAATTGTAGTTTTGGCTTTGCCTGTTCTTCTTGAGCACTTTTCAGTTGGAACTGACGGCAATCTCTGAATCATGTAAATTGATCTACCCAAAGCTGATACAAGCTTTGCCACAATGCTAAAAATGAGAGTAATACTTCTTTATTGTGCTCAAAACAGCTCATGCAGAACCAATTTTATCTACTTATTATTTGTACAAACTGCAATAAGATAACTAGAGGGGCATCTATTGGAAGAAGAAAAATAGGAGGGAAGGAAGAAGAATAGTATTAAGGGCACAAATTATATGAAATAATAAGAATTATAATAATTTAATGGCCAGACTACTGCTGGGCTGTATTAGCTGTTTTAACACTAGTGACATCAATTAAACGAAACCGACAGGCATAATTATTTGCACATGTATTATTTATACTATTATAGTGCATGAAATTTGTGAGTTGTAACCATAGTGATTGCTACACCATGTTTTTGTAGGATAGTACTATCAATAATAATAGTAAAAACAACAACATCAACATGGCACAGTCATATTTGTTAAAAAATGAAGTAGACATTGGAAAAGAATTGTTATAGCTTATGGTACACCTCTAGATATCGGTAATACACCTAATTACACTCAGTTTATTTTCTGTATAAGAACCTTCTTAAAATTTAAATTGCAGGGGTATCCATAATGAATCCATCATTATCTAAGTAAAACAGAATTCTGGCATTAAAAGCAATTTTAATTAAGCCCTGTATGAGTATTTTACTTTCAGAATCAAGGCTCATCAGATTTCTAGTTTTTTTCAAAGTTGATTTTAAATGTTCCTTAAAGATCTGGTATGATATGCATCATCAGAATCTCATAAACTACATCAGGGTCTTAATAATCATATAGCATTTGATCTCTTTTATTGTTATGATTTATTATTTTAACATTGAAGTTTGTCTCTAATCAATGATTATATATAATGCGGTTGACCTTTTTTTAGGCATGTATTATTGTATTATTTATCATCTTGAAAGTTATTTAATATATAGCCTTTGATCTTTTATACTGTTATAATTTAGTATCTTTAAATCGTCATTCTCTCAACACTGACATATACAATGAATTTTTTGTTGCTGTATAATTGTTCATCTTGAAAGTTCATGTTTCTATCCTAAATAAGAGCAAATGTTTGAATTCTTACAAGAGAGATAAATATGATATATCATACAATTGTAATAATGTGTCGGTGATCAGTGCAAATGAGTTGGATGTAGCAAATTTGACATTACAAGGTGTTGATATTTTGACTTGAGCATTGCATTTTTCTAAATCTAAGTTTCAAGAAGCCAAAAATTGCATTGAATTTTCAAAATTTTCTGGAAAGAAAAATCTAAATTTTTTTAATTTATAGTCTTGAGGAAAAATGTAATGTGTATAGATCTACTTTTTAAAAAGGTGATTTTTTTTTAAATTTAAAATTTCCTACATCGGACTCATTTCTATTGATTGTAAGACATTAGTACAGTGGAATCCTGTTAAGATAACGCCCTCTGAACCCAACTAAAATTTTTATTTTAAATTCAAAGGTTATATTAAGCAGTAACATTCTAAAGAAAAAAAAGGAAAGGGACCAAAACTCTAGTTTATAAATCTTAACCCAAAGTTCATCTTAAGCAGGGTTTATCTTATGCAGATTCCACTGTATGTTTTTTGACTGATAAAAATGTTTTACATGTATTTTGATGATGGGTTGTTTTTCGTTTTTTTTGTGTGTTTTTTTTTTTTTTTTTTTGGGGGGGGGGGGGTTGCCACAGCAAAGTTTGAAAAAAAAATACATTTTGTAAACAGAACTATGGGCCTACCTGTAATTTTGCTTATAATTCTTTGTTGGTTTTTGTATTGGCTTTTAGTATTTTACTAATTTAGCAAACCTAAATTGGAATTTCTAATTTAATTAAAGTTTTTTTTTCTTCTACTTTTTCTCAAAAGCCAAGAAATTCTTGTTAATTGCCTGTTTTCGGGGTAAATTTGTCAAAGATGTAAAGCACTATGAATGTCTTGAAAAATTTGTGTAAAGCCACACAAAATAAGACTTCTCTACTGCTAGCGTACTACTACTAGCTAGATATTTTGAACAAGCTAGGGCAATGTAAACCGATTATTTCATACATGTGCTCGGCAGCTTTTTATTATTTTTTTTTTGCAATGTTATAATCTCAAATAATGCTGCTGACCTTGAAAGATTAGACACAAAATAATCATAATAAAGATTTAGCTTCAAGTTTCCTTCTAGTTATCTCTACAAGCTACTGGCTTTATTGTTAGTGTTTGAAATATGCTGGAACTGAGTGGAGTACTGCAGTTTCTGCATCTGACTCAGGGCTCACATGTTGTTGAAATGAATTTATCTCTGACTGTAGATTTTCTTATGCAATGTTTGCCTCTGTCTTTTGTGGTATGAAGTCAGTAAGCTTTTATAAATAGTGTACAATCTATTCCTCAGACCGCGCTGAGTGCAAAATTTTATTAGAACATGTACAGTATAATAAGACTAAGAGCATATTTACTGTCAAATTGTTACATCTGGAAAGAATAATCATAATGTACATACATTTAAACAATTGAAAAGATCATCAACGCTCAGTGACAGTGATACTTTAGATTTTTTTTCTTCTTGTGGAAGAAACTCTTTGTTACTATTAATAGCTTCAGACCACCTAGGAATGACTTTGACTATCATCTTTTGAGGTTACAAAATATTTTTTTAGCCACCTAGAGAAACCAAGAAACCATCATTACCACCAATGTCTTTCTCATCCTGAGCCAGGATTAACTCTTTGGCTAACTTAATAATATCATTCCATTTCACTCTTTGGCTACCTTAACAATATCATTCCATGTCTTTCGACTCTTGCAGTCTTTTGTCCATTCATTTGAAGTTTTGACTCTCTGATGAGTACAGTGGAAACGTCATAATTTGAACCTCTTGAGAATCAAGAAAAACTTCAAATTAAGAGGATTCGAATTACGCTAGAAGTCATTTTTTTATTATTTTAATGTTGCTGGATTTCTAGAGCTAAATAATGGCATTAAATAATAGTAACTGATGTGAAACAACCCAAAGTTACCTTAAATTTAAAGTGTTGTCTGCATGTCCTGTCAAGTAAAACAACATGGAACATATTTCTTTTATTGTCAAAATTTATCATCTGTGTTGAACCTTTATCCAGTATTAAAGTAAGCGGAGAGGGGGGGGTGCTGAAGTGATGTGTGTATGAAGACGTATAATTATGTGGTATGTAACTAAGGGGTATTAAAGGAATTTAGAAGCATGGAGCTATTTTCATAATGTTAAGAACTGCTTAACCAACTTCTTTTACTGTGGCGGCCTTGCCGTAATAATTTCGTCTATGGCATTAACATATTCCACCAGCATCCATTTTCTTAACCTACTTAGTTCTCTACTCACATCTATCACTACAAAGTACAATTTGTAGTCTACAATACTGTTAAGTCCAAATAATTCAAAACTCTTTGAATTCATGTTTAATTTAAACTACATGTACCTATACCTTCAGATTGCCGATTTGTATAATGTATGCTTCTTTTGTCTTTCTAGTTAGAGTCTAAGATAATTTGAAGTAAAATTTTGTTCCTGTGAGGTTGATTCTGGACAGGACTGTATGTACAGCTGTTCCCATGTAAATGGAACTTGGATTATTCAAATAGAAACATTATTTGAATTATATTCAGATTATCGGGTACTAATTTTTTTCTTTTGTGATGTATACTGATTATTTGTTTTTTGGATGATTCAGCATTAAATTTTATTCTCATGGGGTTCGGAATGTACAGTAGTATCTGGTTAAACGCATGGCACTTGGGAGGCTCAATTAAAGTGCGTTTAAGAGTAGGAGATCCGTGCACTTATAAAAAGTAGTGGATAGGCCATATACTGGGCAAAGACCAGAATGCTATTATCCCTAAAGTGGAAGCCAGAGGGACACATGAAACGTGGACGCCCGAAGATCACTTGGAGAAGGACAGTGGAGGCAGAGACAGCAACCATGGGGTCGCTGGCTCAGGACAGTGTGCGATGGAGGGAATATGCTGCTGCCCTAGTTGGCAATGGCAAGAAGGTTTCTACTGTAGAAAAAAAAACAGTCATAGTGATTTGGCGTTAGTTAAGCCGTAGCGTGCATTTATGATTATCTGGCATACTTTTAACCAGACATTACTGTACTAAACGAACTAAACTGTTACTGTTATTGTTCCTAAATCAGTATTGTAGGTCAATTATTTATCAAGCGCACAAATTTTGTGGGGAAGATTATTTAAACCAAGTTTTAGACATTTTGAAAAAAATGAAAGGCAGAAGATGTCTAATTTCTAAAAATATGAATAAGATCCAGAAATTAATTAAGAATAGTCTAGATATAGAGGTAGATCTGAAAGATATATTGATCTAGGCTTTAGATTAGCCCTAGTGGTTCTATCTTGATGTTTTTGGGGTCATGTTTTCTTTGGCTTTAGCCGTTTAGGCTCTGCATGTCATGTTTTCTTCTGTTTTAGCTTTAGGGTCTCTGGGCTCTGCATGTCAAGTTTGCTTAAAATTTTTTGAAGGTGATTGACCTTGTCTTTCTCAAATATACATGTGTGTATGTATTTAGAGGCTGAAACTGTCTCTAGGACCTTGTTTTGACATTAAACTACACCACTTCTGTTAATGTGTTGTTTTTTTAGCATTATTTTTGTACATTGTGTTGATGGTAATTAGCTAAGTTAAGGGTGGCATGGGTGAGGCAACTCGTTCTAAAATTGACAATGATTTTTTACAATGCTTATGTAGCTCATTCAGTCATTGAGGTTTATCAAAGGCCTTTGAGATACATGTATCTAAAGTTTAAATTGATTTATTGAATCTTTTTGTAGCAAATTTTTTGGTGGCACTCAATCTTTTTCAAGTTTTGCTTACGAAGGATGATGAATTTTTCAATGTTAACCATGAAGAAATAATATTTTCACCATGAAATTCACAAATGTGTGGAAAATTTTGTAATGTAAGGCATGGATATATAATGCTGAATGGTTGTTACAGTAGAAACCTCATAAATCAAGTCTCCATAATGAAGGAAAACTTTGAATAAAGACGGTTCGAATTATAATTTATATTCAAAGGATCAGGTATATTCACTCTTGCAATTCTTAATCTTAGTTCTATAGCACCTTTCTCTCTCACCCCACCATAAAGGGGCTTGTGTATGCAAAATCAAACATTCAATGGGTGGGATCTGGGATTAAAACTTTGTGCAATGAGTGTTGATCGTAAAATTAGCATGCTTTGGAGAAGTGAAACTGTTTAGAGTTCGAAGGAAAAAATGTCTGTAGGGTCACAATATCAAGTTTCAACTCTATTTAATCAATACAAAGTTACATTAGAACATGTATTGAAAATAAGCAATGCTCAGTCATGCGGGCAGTTTCAAACATTATTATATTATAGTAAAGTACACTATTAATTATCTCTGCTCTCTCTCTCTCTCTCTCTCTCTGTAGCATTCTAAATACATGCACTCCTCTTAATACATACCGCTCAACGAAACACCTTATCTTAATGTATCCTTCATTTAATCAAAAGATTCAATTAGAACAATCTTTTAATTCTAGTTCCATTACGTCTCGGGGAAAGAAGCTATTTACTAATCTTTTATTTCCTTTGAAGGCCCTTAGTCTTCGCCCATGGGGTAAAAAATTGAAATATTTCCTTGCTGGGTGGGTGTCATCTTTCAGGATCTTTCCTGTTCTGACTGACATTCTTTCCTCATATAGACTTTCAAAAGATAGCAGATTCACGCCAATTAACTTTTTCGCGTTTATGACAATTGATTTAAGTTTCTTAATGTCCTTTTTTTGCTGTTCTATCAAACCAAACAATAATCGATTCAGTTAAGATGCTCTCCACAATGGCTCTGGAAAAGTTAATAAGTGTCACTTTATTGACCTTAAAAGACCTAAGTTTTCTTTAAAAGTACATGTACATACACTGTATGGCCTTTTTGTATATATTTTTGCTATTTAATTCCCAGCTTGATGTGCTAGACAGAATGGTGCCTAGGAATTTGAATGAATCAAACCGTTCAACAGTATCCCCTACAATAACCAATGGAGGTGGTGGCACCTCATCCCTTCGAAAGTCAATTACCAGTTCTTTAGTTTTTGACACCTTTAGGTTTAAATTATTTTCATAGCTTCCAAATGTAAAAAATTTAATAAAATTAGCAAATTTTGTGGAAAGATATTACAACTTTAGTTTTAAAAATAGAGTAAAAGTAACTAAAACTAAGAATAAAAAACGGACCTTTCATTCAATGGCGTTTTCTCAGAAAAGAAATTTATGACTTCCGAGTCATCTACCCTGATCGTGAGACACATGTATTTTTGTTGTTGCTAGTGAAATGAAGTTTGATTTAATTCAATTTTTCAATTTCAAGCTTTTCATTAAAGCATAGGAAAATGTGTTATTCTTATATTTACAACCTTCAAAACATATAAGTTTACATGTAAAGGCCTTTGAATCTGAAAATCACAATAACCAATGGATTCTGGATATATCAAATTTATTTGTCTTCCAAGTACATGTACATGTATTTGAACCTGATATACCCTGGTATCCTCACGTTTTAATCAAAGTGAATTCATTGTGTCAACTTCATCCTTCTTTTGTAGGCCTAATACCTGTACACAAAAACCTAGGTACATTTATAGAAAACAGGAAACTCATAGTTTGGATAACATTACATAGCTAAATTGTGAACGTGAGGATACCAGGGTATATCAGGTTCAATTTTCAATTTTTCACATATTGATTTAAAGTTAATAACATTTTAACTTCTTAAAACTCTTTCTAGACCCTAGCTTATCGATGTCTTGAGTTACTCAATTTTGAAGACAATAATACAAAGGGAATCCACGTAAAATCAACACCTTTAAGGGAAACTCTTGCTTAAAGTCAACACTATTTCGCAGTACCATTTTGTATTTCTTTATATCTTTATAATGGTTAAAGTCAACACATTTTTTCGGTCCCAAGGTTTTGACTTTATCAGGATCTTACTGTATTTATTCAAACTCAAAGGGCTCTTAATCTAACTCAAAATTAGCCTGAGCGACTCGTGCCTGATTCACTTTGGATACCTAACAACTTTCTTCTTGTAGGGTTCAAATTATCCAGCCTGAAATTGAATACAGTACAACCCCTGAATTGAGACGTGGGAATTGTAGGTAAAATAGGTTTTATTAGTATATTTCTATTACTATTAGCAGGAAGTGGATGGGTGTTTCTTAATTTCAGGGGTTAAATTACTTCATGTAATGATGTATACCCTTTTAATTGACGTCCTCGAATTTGATGTCCGATTAGAGGAAGTGGTCCTTGTTGGGAATGAGAGGGTCTTAATTAAAGGGTTCCATTGTCTATATCCACGTTAAGTTCAAACCAACTTAGTTTTAGTTTTACAGTCCAGTTTGAATAAAGTGGAATGCATTGAAGCTTAGACTTATTTCAACACCTTAATGGAAAACTATTGCTTCAACATAAACTAGTCAACTATGTTTGATTGAAAGATTTTAAAGGTATGAGGTTAGCAGTGAAGATAAATAGGCTGTGTGGAAATACCCAAAAGGCCTGCCCTTAGTATGACCATAACCTTCGATTTATAATTCTACTTAAGCTTTGGCACCCACCTCCTTGCCACTTAGAGAAACATAGCTTATACCATGTCGCCACTATGCTTTTTTAAAAAGGAGTTTCATGGCTAAGGTCCTTGCTTAGCCTCTCTAACTTATATAAGTGACTTGCTTACTTGAATGGGAAGATCCAAATCGCACGAAAGGCAACCATTTGAATCCGGAAGCACACCAACACTTAGTCGTAACGGTAAACAACAAACTCAGAGAACGAACGATAACATTGATGGTATGCCTCATAGTCATATGAATTGTAGATCTAACGATCAGAATAAATAGTGGAAGCAGCCACTGCGCAATCAAATGATTGAAAGATTTTGAAGGCATGAAGTTAGCAGTGGAGAGAAGTAGGCTTTAAGTGGAAATGCCCGAAATGTCTGCCCTTAGTATGACCCAAATCTTCGCTTTATAGTAGCTTTGGCACCCAGCATCTTTCAATCATACGATTGCGCAGTGGCTGCCTCCCCTATTTATTCTGATCTTTAGATTAACTAATGTTTCGCAGTCCCATACAATATGTCTTTATATTTTTTTGTAAAAAGTTGACTCTTGCTTAGTTAAAGTCACAATTTTTTTCAGTCCAGACCACAGTTCACTAAAGATGTATGTATTTGAAACCTCATGGGAACAAGTTTTACTTAAAATTACTGAAAAACTGAATTAAGCCTATACTATACTGTAAAACTGGTAATCTGAGTATACATGTGTAGTTGAATTGAGCACTTGAAATACATACATAACTATAATGGACTCGACAGTATTTTTCAAAAACATTTAAAATCAGATCCAAAGACTAAAAATTTAGAGCACTGGCACTTAAATCCGCTTAACTTGCCTTAAGATAAACCCTACTTACATCTATACTTTTACAATAGAAACAGTAGGCCTACATGTACCAAGCCAACTTTCTGATTTATGACTGATGTAGAGTGGAATCCTGATAAAGTCAACACCTCGGGACCTAAAAAATGTGTTGATTTTAACAAAGAGTTGACTTTAATTTAAGTTTAACCGTAAGAAATATAAAGAAATACAAAATGGGACTAACAGAGTTGACTTTATGCAAGAGTTTCCCTTAAACTGGTGATGACTTTAAGTGGATTCCACAAAAACTTAGTACTAGATGTACTATGGATCCCACTCTCAGGGTCATACTCATACTTTACATATTATGGATCAGCTGGGATGACTCACAACATGTTCAAGATTAGAAATTTGAAAACAAGTGGCGGAAGCAACTGGTTTATTCAAATTCAAATAAAACAAGTTCAACAGCAATCAACAAGGCTTTGTCATGTCATTGTCAAGTTCCATTCTACATATTAATACTGCAAAAGTAGATGTTTTTCTAGAGTGACTTTAAAAATATTTCAAGATAAATGACCCAGGTTTATAAAATAGTCCCAATGCTCCATGTAAATCTACACTCAGACTACAGTATCTCTCGCCGTCACATTTAGCACACATTTTTTGTTTTATCACATGCTGATATTGTTTTACATCTGTGAATATCTAGCTAAAGGTAAATTAAACTAAACACAGTGATACATATAGACTGTAAATTTCAACAAAGAGAACAAAAACCATTGAAAATAGTAGTAACAAATTACTGGGGCATGACTTTCATTTCTACTTCTATTCTAAGTTTCACGCAACAAACACAAGTTGCACAAAAAAAAAATGAAAATTGGACCATAAATTATTTTATTATCATTTTTTTCATAATTTCGTTGCTCTTTTGGGGGCACAGGAAGGGAAAAGAAGGGAGGAGGGGGGCGGGGCGTACGTGCAAAGTCTTATATATATATATATATAAAAAAAAGAAACATCCAACGAACAGTAACATGATACTATTTGACCCCAAATAGGTACAGTGTTAACTTATATTATAAATCATAATTAAAACCTTTTGAAACTGAAGAAAATCTCTAAATTAAGAGCATTAAAACTATACTAGAATCTAAGGACCAGGTTTATTTACTAAGGCACTTATGTATCTATTTTTTGAGGCTATGCATTAGATCTCATGTCATACTAGACAAGTTGCTAAATGAACTTAAAATGGATATTTTAAAAAATGAAAAAAAAAACCCCACTGAAAACCTGACACTTTGTAGCCATTATTATAATGCTATGATACCAACATCCTTTCTCACCCTTTGCG
>BMAT01003279.1:28512-39821 GCA_019649035.1 Elysia marginata
AAAAAAAAAAGAAAAAAAAGATTCCATGGGCCATGCACATCCATTTTTGTGAGTTATGGAAATGGCATATTTGTGCAGTTAGTGATAATTATGAGTCTTTTAGGTCATAAAGAAGTAAAATTGCTAGGGATCAGAAGGAAAATTTTTCTGTGGGTCACTATAAAAAATTAAAAACTTCAAAAGAGAACTAACTTGATGAACTCCCAATCATGAAACTAATCAGGAAATAAAAACCTCACACCTAATAATTATGAAAATTTCAAACAGTCAGACTTTGATTTTGAGGTTTTTCCAGTAAATGAATCAAGTCAAAACAACAATGGTAAGAATGTTTACAATTTCCACAATTGTTTGAAAATAGATCTAACTCACTCTAATCTTAAGTCTTCACTCTTAAAACATACTTGAGCACTATCATTGACAACTATTGTACTAGTTTTGTACTGTACCAAGGACATGTAACCTACCCCAGTATTTATAAACTTCAACTGCAAAAATATTATTAATATAGGGGGAGCCTTCATGTACAGTGGATATTACATACAATGCACCTCAGATCCAACAAACTTTGCAGGAAAATATAAAGAGTTTGTTGAACTTGAAGCCAACGTTCGTTGAAAGCATGGTCTCTTTAGGGTAACCCAAAACAAACCAAAGAGGAAAGTTCTATGCTATCTATCAACCTTGAAACATTATATTAAAATTAAAACTACAAATAATTGAACACACACAGTGCTGCAAGTTTTTGCAACGCTAGTTGTTTTTATTTCTTTGATATATATATTCTAGTTTCTACTCACTCACTCTCTCTCTCTCCTTGATACTGTCAAAGCTATATCGCTGATAAAGTGGAAAATATACCAGAAAAAAGGCTGAAAAAGGACAACCATTAATTTCAGTTTCACTTCCAGTTCATTGAAAACAAGGTTTGTCTGAAATTAGTTTGTTCTATTTCAGGAAATTTGTAAAAATTAAAGTAGAGAAAAAATCAGGATTTTACTTCGGTTTGTTGAATTCAAGGTTGTTGGGGCAAGGTTTCTTAATTTCCCCGTTAATCCATTTTCCAGACCCAATATGTTTAATTTATAATTTCTTTAGTTCCCTGTAGTGTAACTAGAGTCTGGTTTAAAACCCCAATACTATGATATTCTCACTAATTCTGCAAGTAAATCATGTACAGTATACAAGCTGTGCATACAAGAATAGCATCCCTTCTTGACAAAGGCCATCAGGTTTCAAACAAATTAGGAACAAAAACAACAAAGAAATGAAACAAGTGTAACGGCAGAAACCCATAAATTAAATATTACACACTGTATGAGGCATGGGTAGCGGTACATTAAAATAAAAATTGAAAACAAGTGGCAGAAGAAGCGGCCCCAAATATTGTACTTAAATATTATTATACTTCATTGTAAAAAATAAATTCCATATGTTTAAAATAGCCTTTGTTGACGAAGGCACTTTTGACCAGTTCCTAAGTACATGTATGTCATTATTACACACCAAAAACTGTATATTCTATTTCTAACAAATTTTTTTAGTGTAATATGAAATTCCTTTTTTTTCTCATACTTCATTATACTGTAACCCTTAAAGCCCTGAACCCCTGAGCCTTAAGCATAGCCCCACCTGTTATAATCTATGCAAAGTAAAGTGAAAATCATGTTTAAAAGGTGAGGGGAGCTCCTTAGAGTTAGAAACCTTTAGTTTGAGCTCTAATGACAAGGGAATCCCAGCTAGATCTGTATACCAGTCTCACAGGCTCAAAGGAGTAAAGATAAATACCACAGCGATAGGCCTTTCTCCTTTATTGTTTAGGACAGAATGTGAGGACATCAAGGTTATCAACAATAATACTAAGTTGATACAGCAAAACTATATACTGGGTAGGCTACAGGGTTCCAACAAAATCAGTCTACATGAGGTAAAGGCGGTTTCAAGAAAATGGGTATTTTCAAGTACTCCTTCAAATTTTTACAAATTTTTGTTTTTGCATTAATTGAAAGTCTATAATGTTTTTCATCATGTCCATTTATGAGATCATCCGACTAGTGTTAAAATGTGTTTTAAAGGTTGTTAGAATATGATAAAGCTCTTTAGGCTTCCACATTACGAAAACTCTCAGTCCAATTTTCTTATTTTTTTTTTAATTAGACGACTCCAATTTCTTGTCTTTCAAGTGCAATTACAAAGGACCTAATTAGGATATCATTTTTTTTCACCATCTTAGAAAGCTTTTAAAGGCCTTTTTTAGTGATGTATATAACTCCATATCTGCATGCACTGATGTAGACTCATTTTGTGGGACCCCAAATCATAATACAGTGCAGTCCTTTCTCCACTAAGATCCTAGGGTGTATAAAATTCAATTTGTCTTTAGAATTCACCTTTTGTTGGTCAAGATTATTTACATGAAGAAAAGTTATAGGAGCATCAAAAGCTATTTTTGTTTCTCCAATTTCGTTTTGGAGGCACTTGCTGAATTATATCATTGTTGAAGCAATCTTACAGTGTTGGCACTTTAAAACTATAATTGTAAAATTTTACAAATCAATCCTTCATGAAAATGATTTTCTAAAAAAAATATAACATGTAGCAGCATTCTTAATTTTAAAATTGAAAAGCTGAACGATAATAGAAAACAAAATATGGTAGTAATAATAGTAATGATAATAATATTAATATGAAATTGATTGGTATAGCGCCTCACCCATCCAAATCAGCCCAAAGCGCATTACAATCACACAATCATCATACAGACAAAGACTCTCTCTAAAGTTACAATTAATATAATTTACACAATAAAATCGAGCAGTATATCATGGTTAACAATGGGAAAAAAATCTTAAAGAACTAAAACAAAAGCAACCAAATTAATCTTGAGTAATCATGGCCTTCATAAAGTAGGTCTTGATCGCCTTATAAATTGTTCCTCTGATAGAATTTCGCAAATAGTTTGCAATAAGGAATTCAAAACTTAGGGGCAAAAATGTGAAAATGATCTTTCATCTAGCTTTTTAAGACCCTTTTTAGGTATGCAAAGTGAGTTTGCATCAACACACCTCAAATTTCTATGGGAAACATATTTTTGGATAAGATCACAAATATAAGATAGAGCTTTACCTTTTAAAGTTTTGTGATACAGCATAGCTATTTTGTATAATATTCTAAACTGAACAGAGAGCCAGTGCAGTTTGACCAATGAAGGTTTTATATGATATAAAATTGAAAGCCTTTGGTCTCAGTTGCATTTCTATACAATGCATGTGATTAAAAGTACTAGAACATACATGTATGTCAATCAAAAACCTTCAAAAATAAAAACAACTAAAATCTAAAAAGCTGATGAAACAATATAATTTACAATGAATATGTGCACTTATTTCAAAATCTTGACTATAACATTCTAAATTTAGACTGTTTTATATTCAACTTATAATCTAAGGATAGAAAGGGTTATTTTCAAATTTACTGGATAATTACAAAGAAAATAGGAAGAACCAAACATTTTAAAACAAAATTAACAAAGACATATAGATGGCTAAAACAGTAAAAACAGTTTGGGTGATCATAAGGAACAACATAAGTGAAAGCATCTGTTTGCTTTCCCCCCGCCCCCTTTTTCCATATAATTTGATAGATAATTATTCTACATCTAGTTTCTACAGAATGACTAGAGCTGTTGTTAATCATAGCATTTATATCTCAAATCTGTAAGATTCCTATACATGTACCTCAAATTGTTAGTTTGTGAACATCTCGTCTATGGCGTTTGAGACCTGCTGGCAGCAAGAAGCCCTTGTTACACAAGTTGCATATGTAAGGCATAGTTCCTGATGTGTGAGTCAGCATGTGTTTCTTCAGGTAAGACTTGTCAATGTATGACTTACCACAAACAAAGCAGCTGTGACGCTCTTTCCCTCCCTCATCATGACTCTTCATGTGACTCCATAAAGAGGACTCGTATGCATATTCTTTCCCACATATGTTACATTTAAAAGCTTTAGTTTCCCCATGGGTTAGCACATGCTGTTGCAAGGATCGTTTCCGCACAAAAACTTTGTCGCACTGTTGGCATGCATGTGTTTTCTTCTTGGACTCTATTCGTTCATTAACAATTTCAGCTGGGCTTTCAGCACTTACAATATCAACAGTTGACACATCACTCTCTATTGCTATATGAAGCCCAGATTTTTCAGTAGCCTCCCCCTTATTGATATCACCATGAACATTCAGTCTATGACAGTGAAGATCAATGAACCTGGAAAACTGACCTCCACATTCCTCACACATGAAATTCTTTACTGCCGTCTTTTGAGGCTGTGGTTTGACTTCTGGAACTTCCTGTGTACCTGTATCTGTTGTTACATGCACAACTTCATCAGCAGGCTGGGACTTTGTACACATCAAAAGGTGGCGAGTCAAGTCGTGACCTCTCATAAATGTTTTGCCGCAATGTTGACACATGTGGCTCTTTTGGTGCTCAAGTATTTCTGGAGAACAAGTTGTGGCCTCATTAGTATCAGGAGATTCTTGCGTGTTCACAGCCTCATCTGAGATGACTGCAGTAATTTCTGTGAAGTTTGCTGGCAGTTCAGCATACTCAACAAAAGGGTGCTGTTGTTGAAGATGAGCTTGTACGTCTTCTTCCGAAGCACAAGCCTCTCCACAATAATGGCATACAAACTCTGTCACGCCCTTCACATCTTTGATATCCGCCTGAACTACAGTCAGTGAATCCTCCTGAATGGGCAACTGCTCTGGTGACTCTGCCGCTGTAATGTAAGAAATTGCTTCACCGTCCAAAGACTCTGTTTGGATTTCTCCTCCATTCTGAAGCCATTGTGCCAGATCAATATTCTCTGGTAAGGTAACAACGATGGTTTTTTCTGTAATGTTACCATTGCCATCATCTTCTTGGATAATAATTTCTGTGGTCTGTGTGGCTACATACTCCCCTTCATTGACTGGCTCTTCCATTACAGGCATTGGTGAGATGCCAACAGGTTCATCATCTCGTAGATTCCTTAAAACCATAGAGTCAGATTCACCATCTGGAGGAAGAAGTTGAGAAATGGTCTCCGCAAGTTGTGTGCAGTGTAGGTCCTGGTGCTGGGTCAGCTGAAACCGACTAGTGAAAACAAGGCCGCAGAATTTGCACCTGTGTTCTTCATGTGGCATGCCATGGTGTTGAATAAGATGGTTTTTCATATGGAATGGGTTGATAAAGCCTTTACCGCAAAACTCACATTTAAGTGGTTTTTCGTCTTTGTGAAGAAAGGCATGGCGCTTTAATCTCTGTCGAGTAACAAAGCCTTTCCCGCAAATGTCGCACTTAAAAACTTGGCGTGACTTGAGATCCAAGTGAGATTCCTCGTGCTTCTTCAAAGCAGATGCTATAGTAAAGCCCTTGTCACAAACCTTGCATTTGAAAGGCAAGTCTCCCCCATGCACAGACAAGTGCCGTCTTAGAGCTGCCATGTGCCCAAACCGCCTGCCACACTGCCCACAAGCAAATGGTTTCTCACCTGTGTGTGTGATCATATGCTCCTTCATATTGCTGGTATTGGAGAAATGTTTGCCACAAACTTCACAAATGTTGGGTATAACTGCTTTTCCCAATTTGCACAAAGCTTGATGGCGCTGGACTTGAAAGCAACTTGAAAACTTGCCATTACATTTCTTGCAATTGAATCTGGGACCGAGCTTGGAGGAATTGTGGATTCTTAACTCTTTGAGGGATTCAAACTTTTCATCACAAAACTTGCAGGTAAAGAGGCCTCCTGAAGCCCCACAGGAGGTCTGTGTCTGGTGTTTTTGAAGCGCATTTATGTGAGTAAAGCCAGCTCCACAACATTCACAAATGACAGGCATGTTACCAGTATGAAGCGCACTGTGATTTGATAAATATAGAGCAGACACAAACGCCTTTCCACAAACATCACACTGGAAGTGTTTTTTACCTGTAGGGTTGTAACCTCTGGATCTCCGCATCCTTTTCCTTGAACTTATGATGTGGGCGTTCATTCTGTTTGTAAGATTGTGAAAGTCATCGATATGCTTTTCTAAGACTTTAATGTCAGTAAATTTTTCTCCACATGTAGCACACGAGAAAGTAGGTTCTTTCATGCACGACTGTCTGTGCTTTTTTAGATGGCGATATCTTGAGAACACCTTGTGGCAGTCAGGGCACTCAAAGTTCTGAAGATTAAGTTTGCAGGGAACACCTGTAAACAGCTCCAGATCACCTGTATTTGTGCTATCATGAGATGTTACCTTATGCTTCTTTAACTCAGCTGATGAGGTGAAAGAAACATGGCATTCATCACATTCCTGGGGCTTGAAAGCAGCCTCACACTTCATTGCCTGGTGCTTCTTCAGTTTATAAAGACTCGAAAAACAACTGCCACAAATTTCACAAATCCAGGCCTTGCTTTCATAATGAATGCTCATATGTGCTTTCAAACGTTGCAACTTCTGAAACACCTTACCACAAATCTCACAGATATGATATCCTGGATTATAGCTGGCACTGTGAGCATCTTTCTTGTGTAGCTTCAAGCTTGCAAAAGTCCCAAACTGCAACTCACATTCAGGACACTTGTATGGCAAGATACCAATATGCTGACAGATGTGATCATGCAAACTGTCGAACCTGAAAAACTTTTGACCACAGTCTGCACAGCTCAACTCCATCCCTGCATTCATTTTGCTCTTCTTACGTGATGAGTTAACAATATATTTTTCTTTAGACTTGTTTGTCGGCTTTTCTCTGAGATGCACAATCAAATGCCTCTTTAAGCAAGACCTAAATGAAAACTTCCTCCCACACAGATCGCAGGAGAAAGGTTTTTTCCCCGTGTGAACAACCATGTGGGCAGCAAGGTGAGACTTGGCAGGGAACTCGCTATCACAATGATCACAGGCAAACACTTTAGACTTACCATCAGAAGCTTTCACCATCTTCTCCTTTTCGTGCATTGGGCTTGACTCACAATGTTGAAGCTTGTGCTGTGCAAGATCTGCTACATGTGCAAAGATTTTGCCGCATAAGTCGCACCTTGTGGGTTTTAATTTCAAGTGAACAGTCATGTGATTCTGGAGAGCCCAGATGGATTTGAATGTTTGTAGACAAACCACACAGGAATGTTTATCTGACACTTCTGTTGGTGACCACAGGGAAAGCATACCAGCCTGCTTGCTCCTCTTCTGTTCTGCATCATCAGTTTCTTCCTTTAATTTATCTCCATGGTTTTCCTGACTGTCACTTTGAGCAGGTATATTCACATGTGACATAGGCAGTAAGGAGAGGACATTCTTTTTGGATGGAGTGGTTCCATCCTCCTTCTCAGGCGGTTTCTTTCTGGTTGCACTTGCAGCATCACTGATGTCACTTGGTGCCTGGTATTCTTCTCTGTGGCTCTTCATATGAATATTGTAGCTGGTTTTTGAGACAAAAATTTCTCCACATCGTACACAAGTAAGAACGTTTCTTTTAGAGTTCTCATGATCTTTTGGTTTTGTAGGATCTCTGAGCCTCTTTTTCTTGGCAAGACGTCTCTGATGAAAGAACATATGAAAGTGTAGTTTATTTTTACTGGCGTATTGTTTATTACAGAGGTGACAAGGGTAGAGGTTTATTCCAGTATGGGTGTTTTTATGAGTATGGAAGTGTTTTTTGCTGGTAAGAGACTTGTGGCCTTTATCATGCTTGTGATGGTGAGTCTTCCCCAAGCCTAAGCCATTGTGACTACGAAGGTGTCTATTATAGGATGATGAATGTAAGAAAACTTTGTCACAGTAATTGCAAACAAACAGATTTTGTTTTCTATGAACTCTTTCGTGGACAAGGAAGTCTTTTCTCTTCGTAAACTCTTGCCCACAGTAGCATTTTAGCTTTTTTAGAGGAAGCTCTGACAAACTACGTACTTGTTTTGCATGTTTACGGAGTAGGTGTGTTCTTAAAGCTGAAGTTTGTCCGAACACACTTTTACAGAGGTCACATTTTAACATTCTTGTACTGTGTGAGATCATGTGGGCCAATAAGTACTTTTCAGTCTGAAAAGTTTTCATGCACACTGAACAAGAATAAGCACCAAAAAATTTGTCATTGTGAGCATTAGCAAGATGGGTTCCGAGGCTGATGGCCCGGTCAAATTGTGCACCACAAACTCCACAAACATTTTTCTTCTGCAGAGACTCGACAGAAACAATCTTTATCTCAGAATTCAATTCCTCTGGATTATAACTTGGATGCTGATTTTGAGAAGGCATTTCATGTTGTGGGTAATCAATGGATACTGGGAGAGGTATGCTTGCTTGGTTTAATCTAGTGACATCATTATTACATTTCTGATGTTGTGCCTCAGCTTCTATGCTGGGGGCAAGTAATTGTTCATTAGTTGAACCAGCACTACTCATCCTCTTTTCTAAGTGTGAACTTTTTATGACAGTATCGCTAGTATGAGCCTCTGCAGCTTGGTCTTTGTCTTTGACAAAAGTGAAATCTGGCTGATTAAGCTCAGAATGCATTTCGCTTTCAATGTTACCTTTAACCAGATATGATGCTGGTTCACTTTCTGATTTTGTTGCACCAAACCCATTCTTTAATCCATTTCCAATGATGACCATGGGTTCACTTAAGAGAGCGCTGAGTCTTGATGTGTTGTTGCTTCTTCTAAAAAGTTTAGTAGCATTGATATTCTTGTCTGTATGAATTTTCTCATGCCTTCTCTTGCATGACAGAAATGAAAACAGTTTACCGCAAAAATCACATTTATATGGTTTTTCACCAGTGTGAACAACACTGTGTTCTTTTAGTTTTGATAAATTGCTGAAATATTTACCACAAGGCTTACATTTATGTGCAATAGCCTTGAGGCCCTGTCTTTCTGCAGAAGTGCCATACCATGTTTCATAATCCTCATGTTTGTCTTGGAGTGACAATGTTCCGTCACAATGCCTTTCTCCTTCAAACATGACCATGTGAGAATTAAGCTGGTTTTGCATAGAAACCTCAGGAGTATTTAAGCCTGAACTCTGTGAGGGCACGCCAAAATGGAAAGCTTCATGCTTATTTAGGTGTTCTTCCAGCACAAACTTTTTGTCACAAAACTCACATGCAAAAGGTTTTCCACCTTGCTGTTGCTCAACATGAGATTTTGGTTTAAAAGATTTTCCGTTGTGAGAGAAATCTGCCACCGTTTCCTGTGTGACAATATTTTTCGAGTGTCTGCATACAAGTTTATGACGCCTAAGGCAAGAATTATAAGCAAAAGCTTTACCACACACGTCACAAGAATACGGGCTATCTCCTGAATGTATCACCATGTGAGTTTTGAGGCTTCGCCTGCTAGTAAAGATCTTGCCACATTGTACACATGGAAGGATCTTGATACTGCTGGCGACATGTACTTGTTGATGCAAAACTAAGTCCCTCAGCTGTGAAAAAGTTTGTGAGCATAATTTGCAATTCAGAGCCTTTCCATGATTAGTCAAATTACTATTGCAGGTGTCTGAGCTTACTTGGTTCTTTGTTTTGAAAGAAAATTCATCATACAAATTGTGTTTGTTTTTGGTGTACTTGTGCTTTTTTAAACCTTTGCTTATCGTTTTAAAACCATGCGAGAGTTTCTTCGATTTAGGTGTTACATTTACCCTTGAGCTTGTGCCAGAACAAACTTTTCCTGAGACAAAATGACTACTAATATGCCTTTTCAAAGAGTAATAGCTTGAAAACACAAGACTACACAATTTACTCCTATATTTAGCTAATTTTGACGCTCTGTGAAAACTTTGATGAATGACTGCCTTTTGGTGCGAAGAAAAACCTTTTCCGCAGTAAGAACACACATTAGATGCAGGATTCCTGCAAGCTTTGAGGTGCTTTTTCAAAAGCATTGGGTTTGGCAGCTTTTTTCCACAGTTTTGGCACCAACAGCCTTTTCTTGTGTCTACAACTCTCTTGGCTAGCTTGGCACGTTCCTTGACAGCTCGACCACAGTGAAACATCTGATGTCTTCTCAAACCTAACAATGTTAGAAATACCTTTGAGCATCGTGAACACCGAAAAACTTTCCACCCGTGATGAATTTGTTTGTGAATCTGAAGGTCTTGTAAATTCATGAAGTACTGGTTGCAAATGTTACAACCATGAGTTTTCCACATCCAGCTGCCTACAATATCATGTCTAAAATTTTGCCCAATGGTATCATTTCTGCCAGTGGAATCTGAGTCAGATCTTGAGCTGATAGCCATGGGAGACATTAATCCAAGTACTTCAGTTGACACTTCTTCTTTTGATGCTTGAGGCATGGAATCCTCTTTGTCTTCATTAACATAGGACTTTTGTTGACGAATAGCTCCTTCACCATATTCTTCTCCTTCACCATATTCCTCCTTAACTCTCTGATCAAAAGATTCTTTGTCAATTAAAAAGTTTTTCTCTGCCATAGTGAATCCAATACCATAACAAACCTTCAACTGACTGAGATAATCAATGTCATGCTTAAGATTAAAACCATACTCCTGCTGTAAGCCTTTCTGGGAAATTGAGCACACTTTTCCTAGACAGTGTAAAACTAGAATTAGCCTTATTATTACTATGTTCTTTTGATTTGTGCAAGCTATCAAATGTCTTTTTAGTCATTTACTGAGTTATACGCTTGTAATGAAATTTAAAACAAGACACTGTGCATGCAATATATGATATTGTTTATAATTTAAGGAATCCCTTTTGCTAATGCAGCTCATCATCTAGGGAAACTGTGCTGTCATTTTTATTGTAATTACAAAAAATTACAGAAAAACAAATACTACATGCAAGGCATTTTAAAAAGCCATTTCTGAATGAGAAAAAAATTTAATAAGCTAAATACTACAGTATGAAATTCTCCATAAAATATGCATTCTAATAGACACCAAACTAAAAAGGAAATATGTAAGATTCCAGTTTAAAAATAGTATGCATTAAACTGAAGCTTAAATTTTCTTTTAAATGTTTTACTGTCTTATAGTAGTTCATCCAAAGCAAGATTAAGTATCCATGTTTTGCTATTGATTACCGTCTACTTCACGTCTCGGCTGGGCACAATTTGTGACACATTAACCATGAGCTATCTTCATAGTCTGCAACATGGCCCCTTCACGATTCTTGATTACTGGAAAGGCTTTAGTTGTGAATCCTGGTAAAGACAAAAGTTTAGGCTTAAAATACCTGCTGCATTCAGATTCTCATTGCTCATATAATATTTTGAATCAGATGAACCAAAACATCTATATCTATAAATGAGGAGCGCATGAATATT
>BMAT01003279.1:65264-77613 GCA_019649035.1 Elysia marginata
ATTGCCCAAATGACAAATTATTTGCTTCCTAATTAAGCCTCAGACTTATGACACTGTGACTGAGGACTCATATTGAATCAGCAAATGGGGCTGAAAAGATAGGTCAAACTCTTAAGCACATTGAACAACAATGGAAAGAGAAAGAATACACATAGTTGTTTCGTCCCTTTCTCAACTTCGTCTGTTAAATTCTGCATTTCGTTAGAATCTAGGTTAAATCTAAATATGGAATCTACATTAAAGGTTAAGAAAATATGTGGTAGACTTAGAAACTAATCTAGATTGTCTAGGTTAAGATCTAGATATAGAAAGTATCTTGATCTAGAATCTGAATGAGGCTTGAATCCAGGCTCTGCTTGTCAAGTTTTCTTCCATTTTGTTAAGGTGAAGGCCACTTTTTGCATTATATATCTTGATGGGTTGTTTCCCTGAGATGAAAAACTATGGAAGGAAAAGGGAAAGGGTAGCAGGGCAGGATAAATTCAAAGTTGCTTGATTGAAATTAATGACTTTTTTAATCAGCATATTTTGAATTTCGGAGCCCACTTAAAGAATTTTATAAGCACTGGATAGCTGGAAGACTGGATTATTCATTCCATTTTTTTATTGTCCAAGTTCTTTGTGAGAAGGTCAATTATTGATAAGTGATAGACGAAAGACATTTTTTTATTGTCAATGGTGTTAACCATGAATGTTCTTGATTCTCTGCAGATACTAGCTTTTTCAGATGGCAAAAATGTGTGCCTGATGCCTCCATCACAAGATCACAAGCGATTGTTGGACAACGACCAGGGTCCTAATACAGGGGGCATGGGTGCTATTTGTCCTTATCCTGGGGTGAGTGTCTTTCTGTAGAGCAGAAACACCATTGTAGTCAGAACCTTGTGCATCCTGGGGTTTCAGCATTATATTTGTGGGTTTTGGTTTTTTTTTTTTAGTTTATGCATGGTCCAGCACGTGACAAGGTTTTGTGTCAATTAAGTTACAACTGAGAAAGTTACCTGAGATGCAGATCTGCCAACATTACAGTTTGCCGAAAATTTACTCAAGTGGTTTGAAAAGAAATAGGGATTACAGGCATTTATCGTGTAATTGTGGCAAGTGGATAGATCTAGGTCAAGGTTACCCAGAATGCTGTTTTGCACTAAAAAATGTTCCGCTGATATATATCAAAATGGTTCGATACACCACTACCTCTAGTACTTGTGATGAAGTTTTCAGGATATTTTTGTTTGTTACCACCGGGTTGAAAGTGTGTTGCATGGTAGTAAGTGAAAGTAGCCCAGTTCTAAATTTTTCCTTATTGATTGGGTATATTTGTTCTGGTTGTGCACAACAGAATTATGACAGTAATGTTGAACATTGAGGTTTAACCTGATATACAACAACTAATACCTAATGCCTGCTCTAACATCCCAACATGAACAGTTACAGCTTTTACACTCATGGAGTAGTTTTATAACTTAAACAAGGCATTCTCATAGATTCATGAAGTTCATATGATTCTGTTTCTTATACAGAATCCATACAAAAACAATAATTCACAGATATTCAGTTTTTAATTGATAACCACATGGCCATAATTACATAGACGATAAATTCTATTGGATAACAATTTCAAAACAGCACCTTCTTGAACACCACTGAATCTACCCATGGGGCATTAAGAGCACATAAATATATAAGGCCTAATCCTCTAATATGCTATAACTAGGGGCTTTACATGGATTTTGAATGGATTCCCCAACAGACCATTACCAATATAATTACTTTCTGAACTCACAGAGGAGTGGAAGTTAAGAAGTAATGGGCCAGCATCTCGACAAGATCTTTCACTGGCCATATTTCAAATCCTGAGAAAAAAAAATTACATTTTACATGTTGTTTGACAATGCATGATCCTACAAAGAGAGTTTAAGAAATACCTGTAAACAAAAATTTTAAAATCATTTTAGAGAGCCAAGTTAAATAGTTTGTTAAAAATGTTCAAAGTAAAAAGCATGATTTTTGGGGTGTTTTTTTTCTGCATTTGAGTCTGATACAGAAGTTAAAGACAGACTTTATTGAGAAAAGTTGTGTTGACAAAGCTATTGGTTTTAATGGATGAGCGATACCATTGAAAAAAACTCAAAATGAATAGTATGAACTTCTAGTTATTTTTTTTTCTGCAGTTGACTCAGGACCAGTTAGAGAAGATCAAGACAGACATCATTGAGAAGACGGTACATGGACTGGCACAAGAGGGAGCAAGATATATTGGTGCATAAAATAATCTGCCTAGAGACACCTCTCATCATGCTAATATGAAAAGTCATGAAACTGCCTACTGTGGTGGAGGACTCTAAACATATTTACTTATTTATTGAATACTCAAAGCAGAATCTGGTTCTTGTCTTTCCGCTGTGCAACTTATGAAAAAGAGTGCTTGTTTGCCTTCCAAAGGAAGCTTTTCCATGCTATTGCTGTGAGCCTAGCTTTTTTTTACACTCTCGAAAGCCACACGAGTTAAGAAATCAGAAAGGGTAACAAGTAAATAGGATGTTTAACTGGTGTAGAACAAAAAAAAAAAATAAAAACGTTTATTATCCTCTGAAATTTCTTATACATGTACTTAAATTGGGTGAACTACAAAGAATGGTGCAATGTTCCTTAAGTTTAAAACAGTTATTTATACAGGGTTATTTACTAGACTGGCTTTAGGAATATAACATATTGTGAACAAATGCTACAAGCACTGCTTTAGTAATCACCCAATTTTTTCAGTCACTGTGATGTGGATCTTTGTAAATTAGTCCATAGACTATGACATATGCTCATTTTATTTTTACTTTCTCGATGTAAATTTCCTTTATAAAAATTTTTCAAATGTTTCTACATGTGTCGGGCAATTTTCCATCTTTGTTTTTTCCAGGTGTATTGTATGCTGGTCTCATGTTGACCTCTGATGGACCGAAAGTGCTCGAGTTCAATTGTCGTTTTGGAGATCCAGAGACACAAGTATTTAAACAATTTTTATTAGAATGTTTAAATCGGTGCAATACAAGGCTTTTCCTTAGCTCAAACTTTTTTTTTCAAATGTTTGAATTGGATAGAAATACTGAAATGTTGATAAAAAAAAATCATGTAATGAAAGAAATACTTCTTTATGTAGGTATAATATCTTCCTTCTTTACGTTTACCTCTAAACAAAAATATTTTTTCAGAGAAGGATTCGACTTAATCCACTGTGCTCTCTTTTTCTTGCTTAGATTAGGTGTAATGTGAGGGGCTATATTTCATGCACAGGTGTTGACTAAATTAATTTTCCAACCAAGCAAATTAAAATTTGGGGCCTTAAAGTTTTGCAGTGTTCTTCGTGAGTAAACTTGTTATGTCATATTTCTGTGCTCCAGTCTATCATGTGCCTGCTCAAGTCTGACCTGATGCCAACATTAAAAGCTTGTGTCCGTGGAAACTTGCCTCAAGCACCTCCGACCTTTGACCTTGTGAACTCTGCTGTTGGGGTTGTGCTGGTCAGTGGAGGGTATCCAGGCTCCTACCATAAAGGGCTGGAAATATCTGGTGAGTGCAAAGCCTGCAAGTAGCTACACGTTAATAAATGACAGAGTTCAGCAAAGTAGACTCTAAAACTGGCTTTGCTGTGGATAGCTTGTATAGATAGGTTTCAGATTATATCTTTATGGCAAAATATTGTAGTTAAACGGGATAACACAGGCAATATTGTTTTATACTCAAAATAGTGCGGATGTCATTCTGAAAAAGAATGCTAGATAATATAAACAAAAAAGAAATCCAACAAAACAGTGGAAGAAACCTGCAAAAAGGTCATGGACAAAAAAAGTTTGTAAACCCCAAGCAACATTCTTCGAATATGTGCTGAGAAGGCAAAGACTTCACAACGGGAAAACTCAACAGAAAGCTTTGTAGGTGTTGGCAACCGAGGAAGATGATTGATGGACAGACAAAATGGTTTGGCACTGGAAGAAAGATAGATACATTTGCAGATGTGAGGGATCAATAAGTTCAGAATGACATGATGGCCAAACCTTTACAAGATAAGAGATGATATAAGATCATTTTTATCGATCCCAACATGGAAAATTCAGATTTACACCATGGACATAAAAGCACACATACAACTTAAATAAATTTTTATTTCCATTCTAATTGTTCTATATAATTATATTTAAAAAATATGTATATAACAGTTTAAGGCAGCTTAAAGAGTGGCAGCGTGGCAGAGTGGTCAGCGCATCAAAATCATGATCCGGCGGTAGTGGATTCGATTACCAACCATGCCATGTTGTAGCTGCATTGGGAAAGCAATTACCTAACTTTTCCCAGTCCACGCTCCTGTAAAATGGGTATCCAGCTACAGGCAATGCTTGATTTGTGATATGCACATGCAACACCCTGCATATGGGTTAAAAGTGGCTTTCAAATGTAATCGTCTGCTGGGGCATTAGTGGCGCTGCTGTTGTGGCAACAGTTACGCTGAGTAACGAAGCCAAATTTCAAAAAATTTTCCCAAAATAATAAAACTTAAAAAGAAATAAATCAATAATATTAATGTGTATACATATATGGAAAAAAATTACATCTGAGGAGTAAATTAATTTAACCGAAACTAGGCAAAAATATTTACTTTAATTAATACATTTGCAAAATGAACAAACTGAAGATTAAATATAGAATGATAAATATTTCATAGCACTAAGTGATGATTATAGTGATCATTACCCATTCAATCATGGGGAGCATCAATAATACGAGTTAACCCTCTCCTTTTGAATTTTAGCGTAATTGGGTGGGAACTTTTGACATTATTACTTGTCGTTGCAACTCAATCCAAACCTCCACAACTTTTTGTCAAACTGAGGTTGTTTTTGAAAAGTTCATAATGCGGTCTATAAATTGGAATTTTTAAAATACCTTAAGTGCCGAAGTGCCGGTTCTTGTGCCAGAAATAGCTCGGGCACAAGTGTTTTAACCGTCAGAAAAGTTTTTCTTGTTTATTTGTTTGATTTAATTGTTTAAAATTTAAAATGCTTCGGGGAGTAAAACCAAATAATATTTTCAAGAAGCAAATGTTCATTTGTACATATGCACATGAACATTTTTTTTTCCAGGACATACAATTAAAAAGATTTCAACCATTTTTTTTACACCTCAGGAATTTCTTCACTTCAAGACCTCAAAACAGTGCAAGTTTTTCATGCAGGCACGAAGGAAAGTGAGGGGGGTAAAGTGGTTACTAGCGGTGGGCGAGTGTTAAGCGTTGTGGCCGTTGAGACATCCCTGGCTGCAGCTATAGAGAGAGCCACAGCAGCTGCAGCGAAGATCCAGTTTGATGGATGCTTCTATAGATCAGACATTGGAAAGAAAACATGCAGCAGGTAAATATATCAGGCGAACTTATGAAATGTTCAATTTGTGACCCATAATATATGGACGCAAATTGTTTTGTTTTTATCATTTTGTAGCCATTCTACTGATTGAATTAAAAAAAAAAGTTTTTGGGTGAAGTGATGGCAACTTATAGCAAAACCTTTTTTATAAGTATGTGAAAGTGCTGGGCTTTGAAGTAGCTTTCCACTAATGTTTTATATTCATTATGGGCCCATTTCTTTAGGTGGAAGTCAGTTTTTTTTTGGGGGGTGGGGGGTGGGGGGGGGCTATATGTTTGTTGGCCTGTTTGTGAGATTAGAACAGAATGTTCGTCTTTTACATTCAATGTTGTTTTTTTTTAATAAATAGTCTTCTTATATGTTCATTCATTTCACATATAGTAGAATCAAGTGTTTATATGTTTGTTGTGTTTGTTTAAAAGAAAGATTAAAGAAAGTGCCATTCATATTATTCTGTATGTGTGTGAGGCTGTAAGGGCATACCCTTAAGGGTTTTTAGTTGTTATCTTTATCAGGAAATTTTTCTCTTATTTTTTTATTATCCCTTATCATTTGTTCATAATCAATTACATGCACTTCATATCCATCCAGTGTTTCGTCTTCTCTCAACATGGGATTTTAAAATTTAAATTTAATTAGATCAATAGTGCTAGATAATGTATGCTTTTATGTGTTTTTGTGGTTGCCTTTGTCTTTATTGTAGAATTCAAATAAGTGATTGATTGTTAATATCTTTAGACCCATTTTCTTAATCTCATACCAACTGGACAAGAATCTCTTCCATTTCTTTCTTTTCAACTGTAAAAATGTCGTGAATAAACTTTTTAGAAAATTTAAGATTTGCTTTTGTTTGTTTTTGCTTTTTGTACACTGACTCAGCTTTGTCTGTTGTTTGAGATGAAAATTGACCCTGCATATTTGACTGAGGTTCTAATTTACATTTTCATAGACTCTGAACAAAATTTTGGAAAGAGCAAGTGTCATTTTTTGCTATTAAAATTTAGACATAAAGCGGCATTTCTCTCAACATCAATTTTAAAGTTTTATTTGAACTCTGAGAAAATTGATTTTTTTTTGACAAAAGACTAGCTAAAAGCTATGAACTCATGAACAGTGGAGCCCACTTCACTCTAACTCTGTTCAATCAAATTTGTGGATAACTGGAATTTTTTTGTAGGATCCCAAATAGTGTTTATTTCTTTGTTAGCTATCGTTTAAGTCGAAGTTCTGATAGTTCAAATTGAATAAGCTGTTCCTAAGAACGTTGACCTAAGCAAACTGCATTGTATGCTGTATGCAGCAAATTTAATGTAAGAGCACTGCTGAGGTTTTACGAACCCTGTAAATTCCCACTTATTCACAACTTATACCCTGCGAGTTTGTTAGTGCAAGCGCATGCCATCTTGCCCAACTAGTGTCTATTCCTAATTCTAAAGATAACTGAGAGGGGCAAAAAAAGGAAAGAAGTTAAAACCCATTTGGAAAATGAAGTGCCTACCAAAGAGATTTTTTAAAATCAATTGAAGTAGGCCTATGATAAAATTTTCTTTTTTTTTTTTCTTAAAAGAGATCAAACCGTTTTTGATAAATTTGCCAGATTTGAAATACATAAAATAAGATACCAGTAGAATTGGGGATATAAATCAAAAAATATTTGAAAAAAAATTTAATGTTTTTTTTTCCAAGAAGGAACAATTAGGAATGAGATTTCAAAGAGTAGTGGAACTTTTCTGATATCAAACTCAATCCAAGTGAGATTTAATGATTAGGGCTAGCATATTTACGTCAAAAATATTTTAAAGACAACACTGTGTGAAAATATAATGGAATTGCCCACCTTTTTTTTTTAGTACAATCTTTTCAAATTTATGCAATAGATTCTAGTTATGAAATCATGTATAAAAGGAAGAGACCTACCAAAATAACACCCTAAATTTTAGATTACAATAGCCAATATAGTATTTTGGAGTGTTGTCTTCTCTCGAAGGGATGCTACTCTTGTTTTCTCTTTAATCTCATTCCCTATTAAACGGTTCTATGTATTTTTTTTAGGAATTGTCTACACTTCTGCACCAAACACAAGAGACTATGTATTTAATTTTCCACAAGATGTACAACAAAAGCAAATATTAACAGCTTAGTCTATGTAATTATAACCAGGATATATTTGAGCAGTTGCTTCATTCAAATTATATTCAGATTATTGAGAATTGGCTGAACTCCGCTTTTTTAAATAACTCCCTGCACTTTTTTATCTCATAAGTTGGAAAATTACCTAAAGGCTTTCACATGTTGTAATATTTTAAAAATTTTCAAAATTTAGATTCTTGCTTGTGTTGGTATGGGTTTTCAGTCATGGATCCAAGCTCAGATATTATTGTAACATAAAAAAATAACCAAAACTCATAGCCCTGTATCTGCAGTTCATATTCTGAAAAGGTTTTCTATTTTTAAAGGCTCCATCAAATACTCCATACAGGCAGCTGTTGAATACTGAAGTCAGGCAGCATACACCATAGAGGTCTTGAAAGTTTTCCTGCTTTCTGCTTTCTTCCCTACTTGAAATATTAGAAATGAGATTAGAGTGCAAATGATTTTTCTGTTGACAAACTCCCTCTTTGAAGTCAATTGCTTGTAGGCAAGATAAAAAACTTTGTGCTCTATTCTCATTCCCGATAGAAATAGTCAAACTCACAAACGGGGTGTAGGATTTAGCTTTTTCTCTATTTCTATGTTTTTACTGAAAATACTTTGTCCATGATCACAAACAGCAGATTTACAAATATTTGTCACAACCTCAATTCACAAAATTTCCTTTAAAAAATTCAGACCTTATTTCTTCATGAATGTAAGTTGGCTATATGAAATGAGCAAGACTGTTACAGCAGTAGCAAACGTGTAATTGTGTAGAAATTGTAAATAATTCCTCCAATAGGGTTGGATTATTAGTTTGATCTAATGGTAAGTTAAGTAAATTTCAATCTCCATTTATTTAGAGATGCCAAACGCCAGGTTTTTTTTTTCATTTTTGTTGTTGTTGTTTTTCATCCATATACATGTATTGTTTATTTCAAAACTGGTGTCTGACCATTGTTTTATGTGAGATGCAATGTAGGGATCATTTTTTTTCCCCCAAAACTATTTGGCATCCCCGTATTGAACAACAACCATGTTGGAGTCTTCTGCTGACATGCAACAAAATCTTGTCTGTTGCCTGTTTGTTCTCTTAGCAGTGGAAGGGCAAAGTTCAGATATGCGGGCTCTACAGTTACAGCACACACAAGTGGCGGTCTCAGTTATAAAGACGCTGGTGTGGACATCACAGAGGGTGATCTTCTTGTTCAGGCTATCAAACCTCTCGCTAAGATGACCAGGAGGACTGGCTGTGACGCTGATCTTGGAGGGTTTGGTGGCCTCTTTGACCTCAAAGCTGCCAACCACACAAAGTCCAAACTTGCCTGCAGGACTTCTGGTGTGGGACGGAAAATAAAGGTAAGGAAAGCAGATTTTTTTAGAGTTACATGTAATGAAAAAAAGATTTTTTTTAGCATTAACAGGATGATATTTTTTTAGAGTTACCAGTTATTTAAGAATTTTTAAAGGTGACAATATTGAAATGAGATTTTAATTTTTTTTTTGGTGTTTTTTTTTTCAAACAAATTCATCACCTTATGCTCATCAATATTGTATAACTTTTGACCCATTCAGATTTTTAACTGGGAAAGTGACATTGCGTGCTTGTTTACTACACTAGGACTCTTTGAATTATAGATAAGCTAGAAATCTTATTTTTACACCATCTATTCGGGCAAAGTGCATACATCATTTGTGGGCAAAATGTAACAAATATTATTTGTATCACTTGTTAAAATAAATATCTGTGGAAACAAGTGATTTTTTAAACTAATTTGAGATTTTATCATTCTTAAAGTCCCAAAGATTGTTGTTTGTATCAAGGAAATATTCGTTTGTCTTGTAGGTAATATTTGAAATGTCACTTTGTTAGAGGACTGCATATTTGCCCCACACTTTAAAAAAGGGTGTGTCTCATTTTGTACTAAAACTGTTCATGATTTGAATAATGGAAAACTTTCAATAAGTTCATGATTCTTGCCTGATGCACCCTGACTCCCTTTACTATATCTTATTGTTTTTAATCTTTGCTGAGACCAATGTCTATGTTTCAGCTTGCCGCTCGCCATGGCCACCACTACAACATTGGGATGGATCTCGTGGCTCAGTGTGTCAATGACCTCCTAGCTATCGGTGCCGAGCCTCTCTACTTCCTCGACTATTTTGCAACTGGGAAGTTGGAGATGCAGGTAGCGGAGGAGGTTGTTAGGGGCATGGCTGACGCTTGTCTTGAGGCCGGCTGTGCTCTCATTGGTCAGTAGGATTGTTGTTAATTGACAAAAAGTGGCTCTTAATTTGTTTTTCAACCTAAAGTTTATTTAGGGCCTACTGTGGTCTTAATTTTTACAAGCTGTTTGTCTTATGAGCAGTATACTTCAGGGGCTACGAAATTCATCAGCATCAAGAAATTTGTAAATTCACCCAATCTTTTGGTAATAAAGCATTTTATTGTGAAAAGGTTTTCTATTTTTAGAGGCTACATCAAATACTCTATACAGGCAGCTGCTGAATACTGGAGTCAGGCAGCATACACCATAGAGGTCTTGAAAGTTTTCCTGTTTTCTGATTGCTTCCCAACTTGAAATATTGGTTAATGAGATAAGAGTGCAAATTGTCTTTCCTGTTGACAAACTCCCTCTTTGAAGTCAATTGCTTGCAGGCAAGACTAATAATTTTGTGCTCTATTCTCATTCCATATAGAAATAGTCAAACTCATAAACGGGATGTAGGGTTTAGCTTTTTTTCTCTGAGAATACTTTTTCCATGAACCCAAACAGCAGATTAAGAGAGATTTACACACATTTGTCACACCCTCAGTTAACCGAATTCCGCCCAAAAAATTCATACCTTATTTCTTCATGAATATAAGCTGGCCCTATGAAATGAGCTAGTAGTTTGTAAATTCAACCAATAAAGTCAGGTATTAATTTTTATCTTTTACAGGGGGTGAGACAGCAGAGATGCCGGGCATGTACAGCGAGAAAGATTATGACGTGGCGGGCATGGCTGTTGGGGCTGTTCCCTTGGACATTTCTCATCAGGCTGGAAGCGCAGTCGCTGCGGGGGATGTCATCATTGCTCTTACATCTAGCAGTCTACAGCACCATGACTTTGAGCTTTTAGAAAACATCCTGGCAACTGGGAACCTCAACCCAGACAGGTTGCATGGTCTGAGTGGCGGCAGCTCTTTAGGTAGTTCAGCAAGAGGGATACAGATTGTCAAGCTGGACCCTCTCTGTTCTAGGTCAAATTTACGCCAAATGAGAACTTAAACAATAACATCAATGCGCAAGTTTTCTCTACAAAGACTAGAAAATTGCAACAATGCGTACCCTATGTTCCATCGTGTTCTATCTCCATTGAAAGCCATTTTGGAGCCATTTAAAGTTTCAGTCTACAGATTAAATCTGAACCATTTCAAATAGGGGTAAAAGGTTACAGTTAGGGCTGTGGAGTTTTCACTCTTTAAAACAGCCTATCAAAGTAAATATTTTTTGCCTCTGTTTCAGGTGGTATAACTGGTTTCAAACATGTCAAATTGGTAGTCAAAACAAGATAGCATTGAGGTCGGGATAAAGCCTTCAAGTTTTTTTTAATGCCTGGAAGGTGCAGCTTTTTTAAATGAATCTATAACTTTTGGTTGAATGGAAGGTTAAAATATGAAAAGCCTCAGAACATTATCAAAATAAGCCCCCCAAAAAAAAAAGCAAAACCACACTGTGGCAAATATTTTTAATGTTGGGAATAAAGACTGGACATTGAAGACTGACAGAGTGACTGTCATCCTTGTTAAGAAAGTTACTCTTGCTATTTTCCTTCCCATCGTCCTGCAGGTACAGAGTGCCATTTGTCAGGTTTTTTAGGCCCTCTATTCTTGTAATTCCGGGCACCAGATTGTCAAATTTGAAATCTGAACTTTGGTCATGATTTTAACCCTATCCACCAACTTAGCCATTATTATTTGAGCTTATCAAATCTCTAGAATTAAATTTTCAGCCTCACTGAATTTTAAAACAGCCTATAGCCTACACGAGAAAATCAATCCATAAGTTTTATCTTTGATTCAACAGCCGAGGAGGTCTTGAGCCCACCTACCATCTACATAAAGTCACTGCTGCCATTGGTGCAGTCACAGAAAGTCAAACGGTTTCATCCAGTGACCAGCAGCATTGCCGAGTGTTTGTCTCTGCTCATCTCTCCAGGCCTGAAGGTCAAGGTCGATGCCCACACCTGGGCAGTCAGACCTGTGTTTGGGTGGATGGCAGACATGGTAAGTTAGTAAACAGCAGTTTGAAACTAGCCTACAGAAATCTATTTTTAACTCCTTAAGTGTTTAAGGGTGTTTTTTTTTTTTTGCACATGGGTTAAAAGCGGCGAAAACTAGGCAAAAGCTTTATGTTTGTTCAGTTAGCGGCAATGATGGGATAAAACACGAAACAGTAGTTAGATCAAGTCAGTAGGACAAGTAAAGTGAATTAGATCAAGTCAGTAGGACAAGTGAAATCGATTAGATCAAGTCAGTAGGACAAATGGAATCAATTAGATCAAGTCAGTAGGACAAGTGAAATCAATTAGACCAAGTCAGTAGGACAAGTGGAATCAATTCAATCAGATCAAGTCATTAGGACAAGTGAAATCAGTTAGATCAAGTCAGTAGGACAAGTGAAACCAATTAGATCAAGTCAGTAGGACAAGTGGAATCAATTAAATCAAGTCAGTATGACAAGTGAAATCAATTAGACCAAGTCAGTAGGACAATTTAAATCAATAAGACCAAGTCAGCAGGACAAGTGAAATCAACTTGATCA
>BMAT01003279.1:78813-91302 GCA_019649035.1 Elysia marginata
AGGACAAGTGAAATCAACTAGATCAAGTCTATAGGACAAGTGAAATCATTAGATCAAGTCAGTAGGACAAGTGAAATCAATTAGATCAAGTCAGCAGGACAAGTGAAATCAAATAGATCAAGTATGTTGGAAAAATGGAATAATTTAAAGCCCAGTATGGATGTTTTTGAATCAGGTGGGAGCAAAATTTAACTTTGAATCATCCAAATTGAATGCTCATCATTATAAGTGTGTCTGTTTGATTCAGTAAGTGTGTTCCTATTTTTTCCTCCACCATTTAACACTTAAGTGACCAGACAACGTATATATGCTTCGCAATTTCCAAAGCGGAAGAGACCGGAGATATATATTCATTACAGTTTCCGTGCTTAAGAGACCAGAGACGTATATATATATGTCACGGATATCCCATTTGTTTTTCCAATCCACGTTGTTATCATTTATAAAGGTTAGAGTTTCCTGAAACTAAAAATAACCCAAGACAACTTTAAATTTGTGATATGAATGACCAACTAGCATGTTTGTAACACACATACACACCTACACACACAAACTGCTTCGCACAGCTATGCTGTGTAGTTTTGGAGTATACCAAGTTGAGTAGTTTACAAGATACTGAGTGCAGGCTGGTATCATTGAAAGCAAAAATTAAATGGGCTTTCTAAAACTACACTACATGTTTAAAATAGAATTGTTATTTGCAGATAAAAGTTGGTTATAAAAATAATGCTATAAAAATATATTTTAATTATTTTTTCTCTAAACTTGATCAAAGTATGGTTAAAAGGACCTCTAATTGCATCAAAGTTATTATTATACTGTAGTATAAACAATTGTGAACACATTAAAGGGAGTAGGTACTGCCTATCTTCAAAATTTTATTTTTGATCCTGCAATAGGCTTGGAAAGAAAAAACATAATTCTACTTTAAACACAAACAGCTACTTGGATGAATCTAGACCTAGATCTCTTGATATAAGCCTATAGCTTGAAGGAAGCATATCACACAAGCTGTGAGTGTAAGTTACATTACAAGACAAGAACAGAAAGGAAAGTACTCAAATAGAGGTAGAATGTCGTGTGTGATAATTTAAACATTTTTCTGTTTCACACAAAGGTTGACTGTTTACACAAAGGTTGACTGCAGTTGTGGCTGTTGATTGAGAGAAGATTTCAGGGGATGACTCTAACTTATTTTCCAACCTCTTTTTTTTCCCCAGGCAAATCTGACAGCCTCTGAACTGTTTAACACTTGTAGCTGTAGCGTGGCAGCCGTATTAGCCGTGGATTCACAGAATGTTTCTTTAGTCCTTGGTAGCTTGAGCCAGGACCTCTCGGACCGAGCTGAGGTCATAGGTCATGTTGTGTCTAGTACAGGTCAGGTCTTCAAGTCTCAGCTTTCGGAATAAAAATTTGTTTTAATTGATTAATCGCTAACCTATTGGGTTTTTGTAATTTCAGCATAATTATGTGAGAATGAAGAGTTAAATTCAGCACTAGATCTACTTGAGAAATCTTATCATCTTTTTATAAAAAATACTGAATATCATCAGCATTAAACCTGCACATTTTTTAAAAGAGAAAGTTAACAAAACAACAATTTTTTTTAATGAGTGAAGGTTACCAAATTAGAAAAGATCTGTATTTAGGTCTAGATCTAGAGCACAAAAATTGTTTGCGTTGAATAAAGTCATTTCCAGTTACATTGCAGATTGACATTTATTACAAGATGATTGTAAAAAGAGCAGTTTTGCATGAAAGCTGAACAGGTTTTGCTGTTGCAAGTCTCTTTATGTTTGTCAGTCCATCTGTCTCTGTCTCCCTCTCGGTGTCTCTTTCTGTCTCTCGCTCTCTCTCCTTCATCTCTTTCTCCTTTATCTTTCTCTCTCTTCTTTATCTCTCTCCTTTATCTCTCTCGTCTTTCTGTCTTCTCTCTCTCTCTTTCTCTCTCTCTCTTTTATTGTGTGTGTGTTTCTATGTGCTTTTTATGTTGCTTGATTAGCTTATGGTCCATATTTAGTTACCTTCTACAAATGCATTTTCTTTGTTTTGAATTTACTGATCATTTCCTTCAAGATGCTAAAAAGTTTTTTTGTTTTTTTTTCTTTTTAAATTTATTCTTGGCTCTTATGTGTAACTAACAGGCGATGGAGACCACCTCCTGATTGACAATGTTGTGGAAGCAGTTGATGCGTCCAAGAGGAAAGCTCGCCAGGAAGCGCCTTCAAACTTTGGTGCGTTTTCCCTGTAGCCAAATATATTATGCCCACTTTTCAAAAATTCTGTGACAGTTACCTCCAAACACGGCCTCCACTGGTTCTTGCTTCTTGTACACGTGTGCGTACAACTATATCGCTCAATGACTATTCATATCTTCACGGCGTAAACCATCAACTGTGAGATTTTTAACAAGACTCAAAAAAAATTGAAAAAGAATACAATTTACCAGCTGCCCTTTCAATCGGTGTCAAACTGTGTCATGAAGGCCTTTTTTTTTTGAGCTTATTACCCTGTTTTGTAAGGTGCTTTCATAATAGCCAATTTACCCTTATGGTTCAGCAAGTCACTGAGAGCCACTTGGTGGCTATGAAAGAAAACTTTTCGTGAACTCTAAAAGTTCACCAACACACTAATCCGATTCTACTGTTTAAAAGCCCTAAAAAAGAACTGTTAAAAAAATTAACTCTCCCGTAATGTGTATAAAAACACAGGTTGAAACTTGAGGTGGCCCATAACCTCTGTTCAGCAGTATAGAAAAGGCCATGGTTTTTATTATGTGTACACTTCAGGCATCCTTGATTGCCTAATGTTAAAAGTTAGGGGGTCTGGTAGCTCACTATCCAGAGTTTTGAAATCAGTGTTGAACCCATTGCCTTAAAACCCCTTAATTTTTCATGGGACTAAGGTTATTATATTTATTTATTATATCTGAATGAATGAATGAATTAATTTTTCTCGTAATCAGTCAAAATGAGTCTTAAGTCGAAATTTGAAGTTTGTCAGGTATTGCTATAACATAAAAGCTTAGTCTCTCTACTTTTTAATACAACAAACAGTAAAGCCCCATCATGTTTCCATGGAAAGTTATAGCCGTTTGAAATCAGCAGGGCTAGGACTTCTGAAATTTCAGAAAAGGGAGACATTAGCATTTAAAGTTTAGATGACTATAAAGGTGTTGAGGCCTTGGCAACCATACCAACTAAAATTAAACACATAAAACATGGAATTTAAAAATGAATAAGGTGTGAAAACTGTTTAGAAATGGTTTTACAGTCACTACCATAAATAAAAAAAAATTGACTTCTGAACGCCCATTATACTTTGAAAGCATATATCTCAAAACTAAGCCATTCGACTTACGACTCATTTGGACAGAATGCGAGACATTTATTGTATCTGGTTTTCTAGTCTCACCGTCGGATGCAAGCTACACTTTCCCTGTATCGTCTCCCACCAAGCCTGATGTTTCAGACATCCTGGCCACAGCAAGCAGAGCGGGCGCAGTTGTCAGTAGGAGGGGCATGCCTGCGACATTCGACCTAAGTGAACTTGGCCTTGCTGAACCCATTTTGGTGTCGGGGACAGATGGCGTTGGCACGAAGCTAAAGGTTTGAATTTTTTAAAGTTTTTTTTTTTTATCTGTAAAATGGAAGGGAAATTATTATAGGAAAAGGAACACATAAAAAAAGTACCAGGTCATCTTTTTCCAAGTATAAGTTAATGTCCTTAAGAATAAACAGAAAAAAATTGAACATTTCATTGGAACTCAAGACCATTCTAACACCAAGAACTTAACAAATTGAGCAATTTCCTTGTATATACGCGTACCATGAATATGCATTATCTTTATCTCGTTCTTGTTTTTGCTGTGAATAGTGAAATACTTTGGTAAATACTGAAATGAGGGCTTCAAAATAGTGGAGCCAGTTGATCAGAGCTTGGCACTTCTGCATGTATCATAAGTACAGTAGGACAAAGTCTACAGTTGCAGCTTTTATTTTGTTTATAACTTTTCACTGCTCTCATTTTTTCTGTGGTTGTATAAATTTCTGTGCTGTTTTTCCTAGTTCAGTTCTGTATGTTGTCTCAGGGTTCCTTAGTTTCTTAAAAACCCCAAATCTTTTCACCTCACAATTCTACATTAATTCTTCTCAAATTTTTCATTCCCCCCCCCCCCAAACCTCACTGCTTCACATCACCGCTTCTTGTTTATCCTTGTTAGCCTCAAATTAACCAACTATATGTGTTATGTGACCTGGTTTTTGTGCCTGTGTCCTAGATTGCCCAAAGTCTCGGCCAGAACTCCACTGTGGGCATAGACCTGGTGGCGATGTGTGTCAATGATCTGCTGGCAAGTGGCGCAGACCCTTTCTACTTCACCTGTTACCTGGCAGCAGGCTCCTCAGACCTTCCATGTCTCACAGAGGTCGTGCAGGGGGTCGCCGCAGGCTGTGAAAAGGCCGGGTGTGCTTTTGTTGGTATGTTTCTTGAATCATTCTGTCCTCAGTACATCATTGTAAGAGACCACTATCAAAGTACATTGTAGCTTTTTTTTTTTTTAAATAGTTATGTAAATAAATGCAAAGAGACATGCTTAAAGAAATGTAAATCTTTCAGATATAATCCTTCAAACCCTGCGCTGAGCGGTCTCTCCCCCACCAAGCCGCCTACAGAGGTTGTTGTACAACGCTGAGGAAGGGTTTGTTTCTGCCTTCCCTGGACACCAAACACTTTGTTTGAGCTAAAAATAATCAGCATGATTTTTTATCTAGATTAATTCCAGAATTTTGTGCTCAATACCATTTATTTGAAAGAATTGGTTAGGTGGCATGCCTATTTTTTCAAAAGGCCTAAATCTGAGGATAGAAGATCTAGATCATATTCACCAGCAGCTTCTAAATAGAGTTCAGAACTGTCAAAACTTTCAGTAATTTCACATTTTAACCCCGGCTGAAAGTTTAGAGACTAGTCTAAAAAAATCAGGCTTAAGTGGCGCTCTCTCTCTCTCTGTGTCTAAACGTTTGTCACTGTCTGTCTGTCACTCTTTTTTGCTGTACTGTAACCAAAAACAATAAACAGGAAATGAAAGTAGGTTAAGAACATAATGTTCTATTTTTTATTTGATAATACTCATATCCACAGACAAACTGAGGCCTATCCTATGCTCGGTGTATCGTACATGCTGTTCCAAAATTAGATCTGGTTTCACTTTTTTTTTCATGCAATGATTGTGTCATTTCAGCTTAAATTTTTTAAAAATGAGTTTGAGAAAACATCAAGTCATAATTTTACACCTGCTCACTAGTAATCTGTCGGGGTTACATGATTCGTTTGTGCTTATCATCACAGATTTTATGTCTTTAGAAGAATTTCATCTATCAGGTGCCCTCTTGCTTCATAGCGTTCCATACATTTTAATTCTCGGCGACTTTATTAAAAAAGAATATTTATGTGCTCTATAGTTGTGTCCCGATGTAAACACTAACATGTGTGAGAGACAAAGTCATAAAGAAGAGTGGGTGCGTTAATGGATAGTCTTGTTCAATATATAAACTGTTTAACATTTCATAATTTCTCTATTTCTTTCATACATTGGCTAAAGCTTTCCAATGTAACGTTTTTGGTTGTCTTCCTGCAGAGCAACAAATGTCAGCCTTACCCTCCATTTACTCCAAGGATGTTTATGACCTCGGCGGTTTTGCAGTCGGAGCTGTAGAAAAGTCTCGCATTCTTCCAAAGTTCTCAGAAATTAGACCAGGGGATGTCCTTATTGGACTGCCCTCTAGTGGTATCCATAGCAACGGTTACAGCCTAGTAAGGCGAGTTGTAGAGGTCAACAAGCTGCGCTTTGACATGCCCTCTCCTTTCAATGCAAATGTGACTCTAGGTAATATGTAAAGCTTTGACATGCCCTCTCCTTTCAATACAAATGTGACTCTAGGTAAGATGTAAAGCTTTGACATGCCCTCTCCTTTCAATACAAATGTGACAAAAGGTAAGATGTAAAGCTTTGACATGCCCTCTCCTCTCAATACAAATATGACTCTAGGTAAAATGTAAAGTAGCAACAACATGAAAGATCCTATTTTTAATTTTCGCGAACTTCAGATTGAAAAACGTAGCCAGTACCTTTATGTGAATGAAATCAGACTCATAAGAAGAAAAAAGAGTAATAAGATTAAGTGTTTATTAAAGCTCTTCGTTCTTAAATGGTCATCATGTGGAAGATTAATTTTTTGGTCTCTTTCTAGGCCATGATTTACTGACACCGACGGAAATCTATGTGAAAACCGTGCTGCCAACGCTTCGATCTGGCAAAGTGAAGGGCTTTGCCCACATAACTGGTGGTGGTCTTGTGGAGAACATCCCCAGAGTGCTCCCTCCTGGTGTAAACGTCGTCCTGGATGCAAACAACTGGAAGGTCCCATCAGTATTTGGTTGGTTACAGCATATGGTAAGAAGTCTATTTTCTCTTCTCTCTCAGTTTCATTTCAGTTTGTTCAATGTTACCTAGAAATTAAATACTTGGAACTATTGACAGTGACTGAAAGGTCACAAAAAATGAAGTTTAGACCTGAATTTGGTTTATGATTAAAGATAATTATTATTCACTCCTATCAGTTTTTTTTTGTGTGTGTGTGTGTTTCACTATAGATATAAAAGTTGTATTGATTTAAAAAAAATAATATTAAAAGAACTTAAAGAAAATACAAGATTATCTACTTTTTAATGAAGGATCACAAGAATTTAAAAAAAATGGCTACTTTTGTTTCTCCTTAACCATATTTAAGTTTTAATCACCAACCTTCTGGGTTTTTATAATTTCAGTGAATGTCAGAATGTTGAACCAAAACCAACTCTAGATCTATAAGCAAAATCTACAAATCTATGATGGTTTCTTTTACCTCATACATTATAGAATTTACTGCATCGATGAGTTCTGTTTTTTTATGAAGGAAAGTTACCAGAATGGTAAATTCCTGCATTTTTTCGCAGTGTAGTGGTTGAGGGCTTATGCCAATGTACTTCTAGTAGGGGATGGGAGATAAATATGTATGCAGTTGCACTTTTTGAAAAATCGCTGAATCTTTCATATAAAAGCATTGTCAAGATGGATAGAAGATCCTAAAATTACCCTCAAAGATTTGATGACTCTTAAGATCAAAGAAAGATCAACTTCTTTTTTTTCTGTCGTCATTAAAATAATTTTGAAAATGGTTTAATACACTTCTTGTCTTTTTTTCTCTTTCTAGCTCCTCCTTTTTTCACCACTCTTTCTTTCTTCATCATCTCTTCTTTTTCTAAATAAATATTGATTAAAGAAAGTATTGGTTGTTATGGATATTTTGAAATCCTATTTTATGTTGTTTTTTATGACAATGACCAAGGGCAAGATTTCTAGCTATGAAATGTCACGTACTTTCAACTGTGGTCTGGGTGCGGTTGTCGTCGTAGACCCCCGTGACAAATCACAAGTTTTGCAGATGTTGAATGAGGCTGGTGCTTACGCAGTTCTAGTGGGATCTGTAGTGGAAGGCAAAGGTTTGTGTAAAAGACCAAATATAGACAGTGGAATATTCTATCAGAAGTCCAGGATGAGATTTTCTGACCTGATTCTTGTATAAAATAGTTCCCAGATATAGGCAGTTAAATATTCTATCAGAAGTTTGTAATGAAAAGCTGTCTCTTGCAGCTAATCCTATGTGAGTTGAGAGGGAACAGTGTTTGATAAAGCTTGACGAATTTTAATTAGAACTTCTGGCGCTATAGGAGTGCTCTTTTGTGTCTTTTTACATTTTAAAATACCAAAGATTCAGTTGCTATAACAACTTAGCTGCATATTTCTACAGTGATCCCATATATTTTATAGTATTTTTTTTTCTTTGAAGGTTGCGAGTCTACAGTGACAATATCCAATCTGGGAGAAGCTCTTTTGTCTTGTTGGGCTCGGCCACGACTCCCTGAGAGAAAGAAGAGGGTCGGAGTCCTCATATCAGGCTCGGGTGAGGCATGGGCAGATTGTTTTGCTGTTGGTTTTAGTTTTTTTTTTCTTCATAAATAAATTACACAAAATAAGGTAAGCTTAATATCTTCAATATTTTTTTTAGCTGTGGAAACTAAAGAGAAATTTCAATGGGTTTTTTTTGTCTGTTTTTATTTTTAAAAATTTGCAACAGAGCTAAAAATAATTAACTCTATTATGAAGGTACAGTGTGAGGAATATTTTCAGGAATAAAATAATATGTTTTGGTCTTTCTGATAGCTCGGTGTGTTTCTGCTTGCCCCCAACTGAACATGATCAACATAATGATGGCGCTTCAGTGTCATGAATATATTCTCCCAGGAGTACAAAAAATAACTATATTTTGGTTTTTCTTACTGCTCGGATTTTTTTTCCTTATGTATTAGAAGGTTCAAATGATCTTGAACTTTCATATATTTTGTCATGCCAGTAGAGTGGAAGTTCTCAGCATGTTAGATTTGAATAATACGTAAGTTTTTTCAATAGATAATAGAGTGACTCTTCTTCTTGAATTTGAAATCAGTTTATTAGGAAATCATTTTAGCCTAGTAGGTTGTAATGGTTGTTGGTGACATGTATATGACTGAATCAAGCACTATATTTACTTTTTTCTTGCTTCCTCTAACTATCAGGTACCAACTTGCAGGCTTTGATGGATTACACCCAGAGCCAAGACAACGATTCGGCCGCACACATCACACTTGTTATCTCCAATGTCCCCAAAGTGAAAGGGCTTGCAAGAGCCCAGAAAGCTGGAATCAAGACACAAGTAAGAACACTTAAACATTTATTAGAGTTTGTCTTGCAGTTGCTGTAAGAATGATAAAAATGTTTCAAGCTTTTTACTGAAAATAAGTTTACATGCTGTTAAGGTTTTAGACATTCCAACAGATTTAAGTGAAATTCTATTTGGTCAACTGTGTATAATGGTTTGTCTTGTCCCTCGTTTTGTTTTGTGGAATTTGTCTCCCCTTTACCTGATTGGTCTCTATGTCGATGTTCATCTCCAGGTGATAAGTCACAAGAAGTTCAAGTCGCGGGCTGAGTTTGATGCCTCAGTTCACGAGTGTCTGGTGGAGCATGACATCGAGCTCGTCTGTCTTGCTGGCTTTATGAGAATTCTAACTGGTAGGCCATGGTTTTGTCATTTCTGGGGCAATCTCACCAAAAGTTGCAGAATTTTGTGATGAAGAGGTATAGACCTCACTTAATAATCTTTTAAAGTCCGATTTACAGTGATGATAAGAAAAACTTTTTTGGTATTTTGATTTTGTGCTTAGTTTTCCGTTTGAAGGATTTAACATTAATATCGATAATTTTTTTTTGAAAACCAAAGAAACGAGTGGAAAGGTTTATTACAAAAAGTTTCTGAGTTTCTAACAGAAATAACAACCAGTTTTCCAGGTTAATTTTATAAAATTTTGGGCATTTTCTTGTATGTGTACATGCTATGTAAAATTTTTGGTCAAATAGATATTTTTTTAATCAGATTCTACGGGTAACAATACAAAACCTGAAAGCAACCACAGTTTTCACTTGACTCATTATCTGGGACTGTTATACATTTGAATTTCTCTGTATTAATTTCTACACATTTTTACGAATTTTCAACATAGATCAGATGTGAAACCTGTTTAGAAATGGTTTTAACGTCAGTAGCCTATTTGAAATTTAAAAAAAATAAAAAGACATCTGAACACCCAATAAACTTTGAAAGCCTATATCTCAAAACTAGGCTGTGCGACATATGACTCATTTTGATAGCATGCTAGACAATTGAATTTTAATAGTACTTAATAGGATTTTGATACTGAAAATGTTTGAAGCTTTTATCCAGACAGTTTCTAATTTATTCTCCTTGCTATGTGTGTTCTCCAGGTGAATTCACAAGCAAATGGACCGGTCGGATGCTTAACATTCATCCATCGTTACTGCCGTCATTCAAAGGTGCTCATGCTCATAAGATGGCACTAGAGGCTGGAGTAAGGATATCAGGCTGCTCAGTCCATTTTGTTGCGGTGAGAGAAGGAATGATAAATATCCAATAAACTTTTTTCTGTTTTTTATTATTTATATCTTTTTATCCACGGTCTCGATTATTGGGGAAAATTGGTAGAAAAGGCTTCTTTTCCTGATTAACTGGCTTTTCCCGATTTCCAGGTACCATGAAAAGAGATAATCAGTGTTCAGTTTTCAGGTACAGATATGATGAAATAAACAAAGAATGAGAGAGAGAGATGAAACTTCTAGATTCAACTTAAAAAACTTTTTATGCAGACCGACTGTCTCAGCTATCTAGGGGCCTACACTCTTGCAGCAATCTTACAAGACAGACAAAAGTCACACCCTTTTCTGGCGCCTATCCCGCATCTGCTTCATTACCTATTTGAACAAACTCTAGCTCTATCAACACCCACCTGAAATGAACTGCACCATGAAGTCCACAGCAGGACGGGTAGATTTTGCTGCCCCCTAAAAAGCACTGTTTGATGTTGCTTAAGCCCAAAAAAGCTGTTTATAGACCACCTGTGTATCATTTCATTCATAACTTGTAAGTGGTTGGCTTTCTACATGCAAATGAAGCAAATAATCTGTCACCAACACTTTATTTTGATAATGATATCTGAAATTTTTTTCTTATTTAAACTGGTAATATTTCCCGATGAAGCAATGACTTTCTGTAGAAAAAAATTCTTTTCACTAAGTTTTTTCGTGATTTATTAGAATACCCGATTTTGCATTTCCTGATTTCACGCTTCTGACTGTACTTTCTAAAATTTTACGAGGCTATAGGAAAAGAAAGTTAGAAACCTTAGTATTAAGAATAGGTTGAATGAGTAAGTGAAACCTTTTTTTGTGCTTCTCCTGTTCTTTATCAAAGTTAGGCAGGTAAAATTTTCACACTCTTTGACTAGTCATTGCTGCCCAGTGTTTCATAAAGAACACCTTTCAACCAGACGAAGCTGTGCACTGTTTGTTATTGTAATATTGACTTCAAATTACGGTTTGCTGCCTTTATCTAAGCAGTTGATGTGCATGCAGAAAAATCTGAGGCTTTTTTGCCGCCGTTTTTCAAACAAGTGTTTTTTCTTCAATTTTAAGCTGAAAGATTAAAAAAAAACAACCTTTATAACAAAAATCAAACTTCTATTATCTTTTGTGTGTGTGTGTGCGTTCACATATAGGAGGAAGTTGACGGAGGTGCCATCATTTGCCAGGAAAGTGTTCCTGTGTACCCTGGCGACACTGTCGAGCTGCTCTCAGAGCGGGTGAAAACTGTTGAACATGTGGCATATCCAGCGGCTCTAGAGCTTGTGGCAAGTGGCCGGGTGCAGCTGGGCGACGGAAACAAGCTTGTCTGGAACTGGTAGCGCTGAGAGTTTCTCCAAGGCTGATATTAAGCAAAAAGTTTTGGCACTCTGAGTAATCGGGCTCAATCAGTGCCAAGTATAAGCTGAGAATATAATTTTTACTTTGCATACATTGCTCTGAGTTTGATTGAGTTGGGTATTGTATTTTTTTATATGTAAAGGTGTTGATATTCGAAACATGATTTCCTTGAACTTCCCTTGTAATTATTGTAATTCTCTGAAAAAATTATAGACTTGTTTGGTTTTTTTTGGTAATTAAGAAAGGAAGAAGTACTATTTTTTTAAAGGTTTTTGTTTTTCAAGATAATGCTGGAATCTTATGGTACTTGGCATGGTTTAGTGTTGCCGTGAGCTGCTTATACTGTTTTGTGTGGAAAACATCCTGACCATTTGTGAGAAATAATAGATATTTCTAAGTCTGATAGGTGTAGTATGTAGAGAAGGTAGACCATGCATAATCTAAATGACTGATTTTAGCATGAAAAATAATAATCATAGTTTATTTAAAACCTGTGCTTTCTTGAAACTAAAACATTTCTCTTAAACTTTTGTCAAGTCTTTTTCATATCAATTTCAATAAATAGCTGAAGTCAATTTTTCAAAAAAAAAAAATTTTGGTTATTGTCCATCAATAACGTCAGTGGGTTTATTAATAGAAATAAAAAATTACTTTCACTCTTACCAGAGGCTTAATGTAAGTTCTCAATTTCTCAAACATTTTTAATGTACCATATGACTAATATGTCTCAAAGTTTTGACTCTTAAGGTTTAAAAAATCTAAAAATTTAAGATTGCAGCCATCAACAAAACAATATAAAAAATTTGTTTGTTGATAACAAACTTTTTTCAGTTGTTTTAATATGTACCACCTCCTTGTGTTGTAAAATTGAAATTTTATTAAAAGAATTGATAACACCAAAGAAAATGTTAATTAGAAAGAGGGTCGGTAGAAAATGCAATCCTTGAAAGAAAAGGGTATCAGGATTTTTATGGTAGTCACAATTTTAACTCCAACTATATTTTTTTATTTTTTTCAATTCACTGATGATTAAAGTAAAGGTAGTCCCATACTCGACATGAGCGTAGGGGAACAAG
>BMAT01003283.1:28775-39168 GCA_019649035.1 Elysia marginata
AAAAATAATTAAAATAGCCTACATGTATTGTTTAATTTGTAAAACTGGACAACAACCAAACACACAAGACATTTATTGCTCAAAGGTATTACATGTAATAAATTTCAGAACTGGCAAATGAAGAAGATTTACATAACACATCAGCCACACAAATCGAATAGGCCTACACTGCATGGTACTGATACTGCACCGTAAGTCTAGGCCTGCAGGAACAGTTCAGAGATATAAGTAATACCGGTACCGTACATTACCTACACAGGGTGTTTCATACAGAAAATATAGCAATTAAACTAAAAAAACAAAGTGGCGCAAAACACGACTTAAGTCTAACAATTAGGCGTGCAACCATAAGGGGAAAACAAAGGGGGAGGGGAGGCGTAATTGGGACGAGAAGAAAGCCAATCACACAATGCTACAGAGGCCAAGGGCTAGCCTACAGTCCACCTGTCACTGTTACTCAGAAGATTACATTATGGGAGGGCGAGGGGTTGACAATTTGCATCATCTGATTTGTTCATCCACGCTCCACAGGTCTTTGTCCCCCATTCACCCTCTCTCTTCACACTTCTGCCTCCAAGTCTTACCCTTTACAGTCACACAACACGTGTGGGTAGATAGGCCTGCGTCTTAACGAAGATGCGAATTTCTGTGGAGTGATGCTGGCCTATCCCTCAAATCGAGCTAACTTGCTATCGCTCGCATCCCAGTGGTTGCCTGGTTCAATCAAAAGGTAATTTTCCCCGATTTCATAGCGTGTGTTTAGCTGATATAACGTGCGTTTAGGGTATACTGATTAGATAGAAATAATCGGTCATAGGGGTTTGGCTTTAGTTTAACCGTAGCGTGCATTTAACTGGAGTGCGTTTAATCGGATACTACTGTAATTTTAATATTTTATCAAAACCTCTGTAAAGTTTTTGTTACAGAAACACACACCCCCTCCCTCCTCTCGCATCAGTTTCAGTACAATTTCACACAAAAATGGTAGCCCTTTCAATTACCAGCTGCCTATTTAATGAGAAAAAAGACAAACCAGAAGTTGCAATCCTTTTTATTGCAACAAACATTCCATTAGTACTTTGTTGTTGGTTTTTTTTGTCTGCCCAGTATTCTAGTAGATTGGGAATGGCGTCTGATAGCTTTACATGGTGTTTGATTAGCTGGTATATTTTCCAGTTATTCTATTTGAGCTTTTGTAGAAAATACTGACTTAGCACTTTACAGTACACTGAGAATTTGACGCTATATAGACCAGTCATCACTTGTACTATATTTACATTACAACAGCCAGTACCAGAGAGTTTGCACTTGTGCACACTCCGAGAGCATCTAGGTCAAATTAACTAATGTCTAATATTGTCGCAAAATAACATTAATGAAATAATTAAAACAGCATTAATTACAATACATGTATATTGTCTTTAAGTTTTAAATGCCCTCATACCCAAGAAGAAGGGGAGGGGTGAAGGGTTAGAGGTTCTATGGATCTATAAACGATAAAAAAAAACAGAGGAAAGGAACACTCTCTCTTAACTTCAAAGAAAGAAAGTCAAGGAAAATGGGACACATCTATACTAAAGTTTAGAGAAAAATTTAAACCCTTTTTCATTTCTTATCTTTGTATATCAGACAAATAAAGGTCCTCATGAACTCCCATGGCTTTCGACATGTTTCCGATCAAATCCTGAACCTATATAGGCAGAGTCTGGTTTGGTTGTCATTCCTGCTTTAAAAGGATAAGTGTTTGTCTCTAGAACCTTGACCCTTGGTTTGGTATGACCTCACCTAATATCTGGCCTGAGGTATTGTAACCTCCCATAAGGACTAGTTTGTGCCTGCTGAGAGCACTCATGGTGTGCCAAGATCTTCCCTCTGGCCTCTGGCCTTGGCATGAGAGCCTGGAAACATAAAGTTTAACTCATGTATTTACTGTTGGATATTTACAAGTGTACATCAAGTAGTAAAGTTTGATGACACCTAAAAAAAGGCATGTACAATATTTTAAGGAAACTTTAGAGCCCTACAGCCTTTGAATGTATTCAGGGAAGCATTCAGCTAATACATAAAAAGTAGGAAAATTTTTAATGAAGTTTAGTGCCAAATACTGGTACTTACCACTTGCCTTTAAAAAAATTTGATAAACCCATTAAAAAGATGTAAAACTATTTTAAATTTATGATAAAATGTCTGTCTGATTCATCTTTGGAAATTTATAGCCAGAGAAGCATGAATCTAAACATAGCATTTCAAGCATTAGTGCTACATATTCTTAAGGACTCAGTTTAGTCTTATTTTTTAATTATTTTTTACAACTTTTGCTTAAACAAAAATCATCCTGGGTTTAAAAAATTATGCTGCTTCGCTACAGAAGTAGGTAGCAGAAGTAGGTTGCCTGCTCAAAATTAGAATCATTCAGAATACCTTCAACTTTCACAGGTCAGCAAGCATTTTAAAAGTTTAGTGAATTTTACCAAAAATTTTTTTAAGAAAAAACCTATGGTTCACTCTTTTTAGCAATAAAATCTCACAACCTGTGAGGCATAGTTATTGGTTTTGAAGGTCTATCTCAGCTTCAGAGATGCCACCAGACAACTTTTAAAAAGCCTGTAAAAATTTTAGTCACCCTACCCTTGCGGTGCACTGTAGCACACTTGGACAAATTAAATTAACTAAGGTCAAATATAACTACCCAATAGGACTGGATTATTCTACATGACGAAAACCGACAGTAAGAGGAGGATATTAATTATTACTATCCTGACTGCATTATTAACGGGATCAGATTCAGAGACTTTGAGGGCTGGGTGGCAGACCAGGCACTGCTCAAAATGCAAAATCAGCATGATTAAGCCAAACAATCAGAATTCAGAGTTTAAAAATGTGTATGACCATGTATCAGTACTCACAAACTCTGACACTTCTTAGTGAGAGCACTAGCAGTTCAGTTTTATTGTGGCCATTGTATTTTAAATTGTTTAGGAAAAAAAACAATTAAAACTACCATGGTCCATGTTATAATACAGCAGGCCTACTGTAAAGCATTTTGGTACATGTACTAATAATATAATTTTCAGATTGTTAAAAAAACATGACAAAAAACTGGGAATTAACTCTTTGAAATTTGGCTCCATGGGTAGTAATTGCCATGCAGTAAAAAAAATCAGTATTTTCTTACAAAAATCAGAAAAACAGCTAAGACACAAATAGCAGATAATTTTTAATGAAGTGTATTGCCAAATACTGGTGCTTACCAGTACTTGTATTTTAGCCAAAAATCAGTGTAGTACTGATTTAATCATTATGAATAACAGGTCTGCCTCATCTGCAGGACACTTTCTTAGTGTTACTTTTAAGTTGTTCTTCTTGGCTGATGACCTCTTTTGGACTCTGCTTTTAGCAGTTTGCAGTTGATGACGCATGGCAAGATCTACAGGATCACATTTAACATCAGCTCTTCTAAAATATTGGACAGAGGTTTTCTTCTCTGCTAGTAGAATATACTTTATGCGCTGGTATGCTTCTGCTGTTCTAACAGCTAACCTGTTGGCTGTAGAATCACATACAGTGGTCAGCCTGCTGAAACTTAACTCAACTTTTGGGCCAGTAAAGATGCTAAGACAAAGTTTTATCAGAGGGAACCGAGCTGGATATTTTTTTTATCACTTGGTGCCCTATGCAGGTGTCTGGTGCAGGTAGTTTGTCTTCTAGATTAGATCTTTATGAGATAACGGCCATGAACACAGCAGTAGCTTTATAAATCCGTTTGCAATAAAATCCAAGTGTGGAAGATTCAAAAATATTATGGAGATCTAGCAAGACCTTACGTCTTTAATCATTAATCGCAGGATTCAGATAAGTCAGGATTTTTTTTCTACAATGATAATCTAGAATGCAGATACTGGACGTTGGTTAAGAACAGAGCATGCACAGAAAAGCGTTTGTAACTACTTTAACTTTTACAATTTCAGTGACGCTTAAAATTTTTGCCCACAGAATAAAGTTAGGCCAGCTTGGGCTGCTGATTTTCTAGATTTGTGGACAGAAAGAAACTGGGAAAATTCCGACTCCAGTTATCAGAAAAAGATGGATTTCCGACTTTAGCCAGAAAAGTGGCAACCCTGCAGCTTTAAAAAGTGCTGGTTTTGCTCAATTTTATTTGAAGTTCAATAATAATCAGTTTGAATTGAATTAAGTTGAAAGAAAATTGGTAATAAAATTTACATTTTTTCTTCCTTGCTCAAGAAGTTAGCATTAAATGATCAACTCACTCTCCACTCCATGTCAAATCTAGCAAGTCCAGCCTGTGCAAATCTGCCATGCGCATTCCTCCAGAGCGGCCACCAAATATGTACACTGCTTCCCCTACTCGTACTGCTGAATGGGCTGCTCGAGCTTTAGGCTTGGGACCCTGGCGAACCATAAAGATAACATTCTAGAAGCTGTAGTAAAGTTTTTCTGGATTTTTTTTTTGTTTTGTGCTGAAGAAAAACCCATAGCTCAGTTAAGATATTGTTGAATCAAAAAATTTAAAGCCAGATTAATTTACATACTAAATTTTGAGCAAGCAGTTCTTGAAGTATGAAAAATTAAAATTATATGAATTATTATAACAGCCATAAACAGCTAGCTGCCAATCAACTTGTTTTTGATGTTAGAAAAGTAAGCGATTCAGATCTTTCGGCATTAGCAATTTTTTAGGTTTTACCAATCTATCCGTACAATTTTTGAATTTTCCTTTTAAAATAAAAGGGGTCGGCTTCCAATCAATTATGAATATATTGTCTTGTGGTGTATGCTGCACCTTGCAAATTATTACTTTATTTTCATCTCCACTAAGGTAGAAGAGAACGGTTTAATGATAAAATATTTTGAGCATATTTTTCTGTGATGGTAACATCAAAATATGACAGAATTTTTATTCATGGTTCTCCTCATTTTCATTATCCATAAGTTTCAGCAACGATACAGACAAGAAGGCATAAGCATAAAGTAATTTGTTTTGCTTTTGTTACTCACTCTGGTCTCCACAGGATGCCACTGGTTAGTCAGAGTGTCAAATGAGGCAATCTGATTGTCCCATCCCCTTTCATCATTCCAATTCTGGTAGAAAAGATGGAAAGAAATTTTGCTCTGCGGTGACTTTTATCTCATTAATGGACCAAAAAAAAAAAATCTGTATTTCCAGGTCGTTTTGACAGAAATAAACTTATACCAATTGTCTCAGCCTCTTTCCTCATCCGAGCAAAAGATAAACAAAGAAAGAAGAAAAGGTTTTACATTTTCTTTAGATATTGAACAAAAGGATGAAGCAATAGAATCCTGCCTTTGCCCTCACCTTTCTAAGCCGCACACACTGTCTATTTGGCTAAACAAAAATCAACCAGCAAGGCGCGACCTTCTTTACACTTGTTGACTCAATGATAAACCAGGTCCAGTGTCATGTGTGTCATGACTCATGCCTACTTGTCCATAGATATGCCTTGCACTCTTAGGAGACGATAATATACTGCTAGACAGTCTAGCTGTCAGTCTGCCAAACATCTGGTGAGTTTTGTTTTTCAAATGTTCCGGTGTTTTAATAACAAGATTGCGCAAAACAGCTTATTTGCCGCCAAGGTCTTTGAAAGCCTTTTTGGCTAAGTCAGGTGTTCATATACTAAAACTTAGAGAGTGATCAAACAGTTCTTTAAAAAGTATTCATTACGGCCAGGGTTTCCTAAAGTCCTTCACCATTATGGTTGAGGTCCACTATATCTAAATTAACTTTTCAGTGCCTTAGCGGTTGTTTTTCAAGAGCTTTCAAACAATTTATAATTGTAAATCTCAAAATGTCACAATTTCACTACTCGTCTTATTTTGTGACATAATCTTTTCTTTTGGTTCATATATATCTTTTTTCTTTTGACTTTCTGTCTTTTGTGAAATCCACTATGATTGCAACTTCATTAATTGTTTTTCGACTGGTGCATTTTTGTGCTTGAAAAATAGAGCATTACCTCTTTACTAAATACATCAGTTTCTCTGTTCCATAGGTAAGTTGTGTAAGGAGAAACGCCATATCCACCAAAGACAAATATCCTGAGGGAGGTGGGAGGATTTCAAAAGAAAAAAAATGTTTGCGTTGAGATCCACTTGGGATGAATTGTAGCTAACTAAGATGATACTTGAGAGACCATGAGTGTGTCTGCTAAAGTATGGCTGGTAAAAAGTTTACACACACACATATATAAAGCTAAAAAAATTTTTAAAAATGAACTTCGCTATAGTGCTAGTACAGTAGAACATGACTGCAGACGAATTTTTTCCTCCAGGAGAAAAATCCAACTGAAGGCAAGTTCCTGCAATAGGAATGCAAAGGGGTATTAGCGAAAAAATCAACACATTGTACATAAGCTTGGATGTATCATCTTGATCTAGGCCCACAGTGTCTCTTTATCACTAGACAGGTAAATGACAATGCCGCAAACAGCTTCAGCCCCTAATCCATTCCCCTTACAATGCACATTGACTGGTGAACTAGAGAAACAAAGGCATGCACAAACCTTTGAGTATGAGCCAAACCCAGAATAAGCCTAGTCTTATGGAGGCTTTGGCCGCAATGCTTAAGGAAAGCTTCCTTGCTTTATTCATACCATAAATTCTCTAATCCTCACCCAATTACTCCCTCTTTATCCAATTTTGGGCCTGTTTGGGCCTGTCTCTGCCCTGTCAAACCCATGCACAAGAAATAGACAGGTAATATAGAGGAAAAATCTTGCAGTGAGAACGGCCCTGTTGCAGCGGATGCGGCTATAGTTGTCCACTAACGTAGTACTCATCTAACCAGTAGAAGGTAAACACAGATCAAATTATATAGCCCTTATACAGCTCTTGTATTTTTTTTAAATCCAAGTGTGATCATAAAAGTTAAAAACCAATAAACATAATTGAGCTTTAAAATTTGCTTTAAGTATACCCACAAAATGCATGCATTACACAAAAAAGCAAAAAATTCAGTAAAGAAAACTTAAAGGCTACAAAATCTTTATGTAATGCATTCTCAAAGAAAGAAACACACACACACACACCAAATTGCATGATACAAAAAATCAAAGCCTTTAAATAATTATAAAAATTGTGAGTTTTCTTTTGAAGTAACATGCCTAGTTGAAAGAGATACCAGCTTTAATAACAAAAGAAAAAACTTTGTGGAAAAAAAGATAAAGTACTTGCTGCCAAAGACCCAGGCCACTGATTTATCCCGGGGAGAGATTCTCATCTCTGGGCCCACAGACTCCCATGTACAGGTCTGAAGGTTCAACCTCGACATTTCATTTGAATTTCCGTTTAAGTTGTGGCCGAGAAAGATGTACCAGTAGGGCCATACAACTGCACTGCAAGCACCTGATGCAAACTCAGGACTGTTGCCATGAGGAACATACTTGAACCTAAGCGACATGAATTAACAAAACTGTACTACGCTTATTCAAAAAAATTTTGATTAATTTAGTGAGATCAAACATTCTCAAAGTTGCATTGACAAGGAGCAGGTGGGCAAAAATTTCAGAAGACATGAGCTTTTTCCCAACTTTTAAGCTAATAACAAACTTTTAGATGGGGAAAAGTTGACAAAGTTTAAGCTTGACAGTTGAAGTTAAGTTTGTAAAGATAATTTTTTTAAATTATGCTGAACACCCATATCCTGCTTGCACACACACAAAAAATTGTTTCAGCTTTATGCATGTATTAAAATATACAAACATATTTTTGCAATGAAGAATTCAGCCTCAACGCAAAACATACTTTTGACTAGCTTCTTGATATCCAAACTGTAAACAAAAATATTTCTGTAAATCAGTTATCTATCAAGTTCCACGTGAAGGGTGGGTTCTAAAGTGAGGTACAAGGTTGAAATTATCAATTACTCCAACTATGTGTTCTTCAATAAATTCAACTATTTCTATATATTATATGAGGCATTATCAGAGTGAATCAGGCATGAGTCACTCAGACTAGTTTGAGTATAGCCCTTTCAACAAAATTCTATTTCTATACTATTTAATTATGAACTTCAAAATGAATTTTCTCTGCATGTAGAAAAACTAGAGTCAAAATAATTTTTTAACATATGAGACCGCGTAGCTTAAAAAACTCAACATGTAAAAAATATGGCTGCTGCCTGATTTCTTCAGGTCACCTAATTGAAATTTTAAAAATCCAAGCTTCATGTTCCAAATTTTAAGAACTCTTGAAAATAAATTATTCAAGAGTATGGTAATGAATTTGAAATTATCATTGATTCTCTTTCAAATTGACGATCATGAACAGTAAAAATTACCTCTTCAGAAAAACAGAAATACCTTATCACTCAAGTCACTTTTACATCGCTATAACAAATGAGATTGAATGAGACCAATATTGTTAAAAGTAGACTAAAATTCATTTCTTCTGAATGCATCAAAACTCTTACTATATTTTCGAGAATTTTGATTACTTTAGACGATTTTTAAGGTTGACCCGTTGAGAAAAACAAGTTGTTCAACATAGCAACTTTTAAAGGGTGTAAGCATGGCGATATCCACTTTGTTTGAGTTGTGGTCAAAACGAGATTATAATTTTGATCAATCTTACCATCGATCCAAATCCAAGTTGTAACTCCAAACCTCTGAACCAGTGCAGTAACCATATCCCAACCTTCTCTCCTGCAGGGTACAACATTTTTTTTAACCATCAATCAAGATAAAAAGCAACTTGTAAAGTAACCTGAAGTTTCTCCTCCTTAAAATTGGACCATTTGATAATCTATATTGTATAGCTCCCTATGAGATATCATTCTTAGAAGAATAAATTTAATATTAAACTATAGTGAACTTAAGGTTTAAACTACCAACCTATTGTCTATATGGGTGTAAGCAAGCCAACCCTGGTTGGCCTGCAAGCAAGCATTAGATTTCTAGAAAGGCTTGTAGACTTTGTGTAAACTAGATGCTACCAGTACCTACTCCGCACTTATGTTGGTAAAACTTGAATTAGGAACTATGTTCTTGAAATCAGAAATGTTATAAAATACATGTACATGTAATGGCACAATAAAACTTTTTGAGGAACAGTACGTTGTTAATATTCTTTTTTTTTAAACAGAGACAGACAGACAGGCAGAGAATCGGGTAGAAAAAGAGGAGGAAAGGTTTATGCATGTCCAAGGATAGTAGAAGAGAGGAACAAACAAAAATTTAGACTAAAGGCGGAGAGGAATATGAACATCAAAAATTAAGAAAATGCAGTTTTTGAGCGAGATAGAGAGAGACTGCTAGAAATGAACAGAGAAAAAGAAAGTGAGCAGAAATTTAATTAAGAGGCATGAGAAAGATATCCTGAGATAGGAAGAAAGAAGGGTGGAAGTACTGCATAGAGAAAAGGATGTAGGAAGGCCAGCCGTCACTTGAGAATGGGACTGAAAACAGGTTTGGTCAGTTTCAGTCTCAATATCCTGAGATATTTTTCCTGAGAAAAAGGTTGGTCTGGTCAACCTCTGATGTCCTGAACCTAGAGTAGAGCATGTCATAACTTTATTGAGTACTGCATCAGGTCAATCTTTCTATCAAGACTGCAGAGGCTATTGGCCTACACTAGTCTGCTTCACCAAAAAGGAAGAAAATCAAGTTCAGCTGAAAAACTGGGGGTTTCGCCAATAAATCCTGAAATGATCTATGTATACTGCAAACATACTATTTATCGCTCAAGTATTATCAGTACCAAGTACTAAAATAATGATTGGATAGAAACTGCAAAATCAGTAACGTTTTTGTAGTATTAGTGAATTAATTTTATCTTTGTGCTTGAATATAATCACTCGTCTGCCAGTCCTTCAGCGGCATTTACATGATTGTGATTAGCCAGCAATTCGCATTGGGCACATTTGTTTGCACCCATGTGTCTATCATCTGCTCCTTACATGTAAGACAGCCCAGAGCTTTAAAATTATGTTTTAAAGAAAGGAGCCTTTAAAGATTTGCATAGGGATATTTTTAGTCTACACCTTCTGTAAAAAATAATTTGACAGATAGGCCTACATATAGCATCAAATCTTCATTATAATATTGTTATGCTTTTTCTGAAAATGCTTTGTCCATCACGACAAAGGACAAATTTCAGACTTAAGTCACAGTCATGAGCTTAGCATACATGAATATATCAATAAAAAAACGTTTTTCTTTCTCCATTTGTTACTAATCTTATTGATGTCAACTAAATGGTAGATGCAACGGTTGCAAGAAATTTTTTGTATAGACACCCCCCCCCCTCCCATGTTTATAAATTTATAAATGAGGAAAACTGTGACTGGCCAAATGGATTTTTTTAAATGTAGAAAATTTTTTTATAACCATGTATGCAGAATGCAGGTTGAAATTAA
>BMAT01003285.1:9619-23486 GCA_019649035.1 Elysia marginata
AGAGGAAGAGAGAGGCAGAGACAGAGAGACAGAGACAGAGACAGTGAGAGAGACTGAGAGAGAGAAAGGGAGAGAGAGAGAGAGAGAGAGAGAGAGAGAGAGAGAGAGAGGAGTGTTTATGTGGATGTCTTTATCAACATATAATTAGTGTACTTCACTATAAATTTCATTATGTTAGAACCTGTCTACCTACCTGACTGAGCGTTGATTATTTTCAATACATGTAATTATGTATAGACTGGATACACTTGAATTGAATTGAACTGCTCAAACCTATCAGCATCTGCTTCTCTTTCAATGAAGTTCCTATAACCTCTCCCCCCTTTCTTTTTTGACTCCGATTTAGTTAACCGATACAATGTACATGAAGAGAACCTTTTTTTAAAGATTGTGTAACTGATTCAATCCCGAAAAACTTTTTTGCCAACCTGCTTTTTAAGGTGACCAGAGATTTGTAAAGGATGAAGAAGAAGAAGAAGAAAAAAGAAAAAAAAAGAAATTCTAAAGTCTCGCATTATTAAACTTTCAGTGCATGTGTGTGAGAGTTGTGATCGTGCAGGCTTGTGTAGGACACACCAAAGCAACAGTCAGCTACAGTGTAGACTAAGTGCTAGCATGTTTGCTAGAAAGCTAATAATGAGCTTATTATCTCAAAACTGGCCAGTCCTGTTTAAATCCTATTACTCGTAGTACCGGTATGCAGAAAAGTTATCACACAAGATTATTTGCCCGCCATCACCCCTGTCAATGTAATATGGACAGGAAGAAAGTTAGCGTGGGAGTGAATGGATAGTTGGACAGATAGATAGATACATAGGATGGATAGATAGATAGATAGATAGATAGATAGATAGATAGATAGATAGAGAGATAAATAGATAGATACATGCATACATGTATAGAAAAAAAGAGAGCTGCATAAAGAATGCTATCGCAGAGACAGTTGTCAGACCTATAAGCAGAAGTATATAAAGAGACAGGCCAGATGGATAAACTAACAGCGGACAACGTGGAAAGAAAAAGAAAGTACACGAATATACAAAGATATAAATAATCATAAATAAGGAAGGGAGGGCAGGGATAAAAGACATAGCTAGCGAGATTCACAAAGCTACTAAGAGTAAGAGGAACAGAAGTAGAAAGGGAATCAGACCAAAGAGAGAATATCGACTTAGTTACAGACATATGTAGGTCTATCTGGATAACTATAAACTCATGTTAGACCCATTACTCCAAACTCGACCATGTTTCTAATCGGTAAATTAATGTACCTTGTAAAACTACGTTAAACATAAATGGCATTTTAGTTCGACATTGAAGCTAATGTTACCCTCTGACCACAATAACTACTAAACTAGATCTATTAGCAGGCAAGAGAAAATGACTTATCTTTATTCTCTAAAGCTACACGAAACAAGTATGTATAGGGCCTACCTAAAATTTACGCTCGTACACACAACACTCTCCTGAGCCAAATCGCAAACATCATCGCAATAACCACATTTTTTGTCATATGATTGCAATCATTTTACTTTTAGGTAAAAAGGTAAGGAATATTGTGTTTATTTATAAATTAATGAAAGTTTATTATGCAAAGCATTATGGACCATAGTCTAAGAAATCAACAGACCGTATGGATAATAATAATTATGTAAAATGCCTAAGTATCTATAGTTACAGACCAGTAACAAATACATGGCAAGACTAAGTATGATACGTTCCAAATACACAACGATTGTTCTTTGGGAGCCAACACATAGCTGCCTATCCACAAAAAAAGACAGTACAAAAAAAAAAAAAACAACAACAACAAATTAAAAAAAAACAACACAACAAAATCCTCATGATTGTATCTCTAACTCACATTAGTCTGTGTAAATGAGTGAGTATCTCTGTCTCGCCTTGTTGAATGCTAGTGTTGAAAGGTCAACTGGATTTTACTCTATCAAGTGATGGGGATAACATACCAGCTTAGGTTTGTGATCGCGCATGGTATACTATTCGAAAATAATTGATACCACTTTTACCAGAATTGAGCAGCTAAACAACCATTCCTGCCTGTTGAAGGGGTTCAGGTGCCTTTGCGAACATAAATAGTTTGAAAAAACTTACACCCATGTAAGGTATTTAAACAAAATTATATTGTTAAATATAAATGCAAACTCATGAATAGTAAAATACCTACAGCAATATTAGTAATACACAAGGATAATCAACAAAGCATGAGTAAAAAGCTTTAGGAAACAGAAACAATGTATCGATACCATAGCAAAAAATGAACGGGACACCCGGATAGAGGAAGAGAGAGAGAGAGTGAGAGAGAGAGAAAGAGAGAGAGAGTGGGAGAGAGAAGCAAGAAAGAAAGAAGGAATAAGATAGAGAAAGAATGCGGCGGGAAATATAGAGAAGATAGTTAAGGTAAATTAGGAAACATCTGGAAAAACAATTTTCCGATACAGGGAATTTGCAGAGAACGAGAACAGACTACCACAATAACTAGAACTTAACCTCCACGTAATCTAAAAAGTGTAGGATACATTACTGTTTTAATTACTTCAATCATAGAGCAAACGATTGAGGTGTGGACGGAGAAGCCTCGTCTACCTGATACCTCTTGTAAATCCCTGTCTCTTGAGGCATCGGCCATTGATATTAACATGCTAATTAGGTTCATTACTACTGTAATCGGATATCATTTTGATCTATATGAGTCTTACATTTTAAAACATTTTAAAAAGTAAATCCTGATATTTTTTCCGAATATCAGAAACACGGCACCGGTATATAGATTTTGTTATTCAAGGACAACCAGAGGATATTTGCAAAACTGCGCATTTTAAACCTCAAATTGAAAATAACGCAATTGAGAACGCGCCTCTGCTACAACGTTGTTTAAAAAATGCAGGCTGCCTTTTAAAATCAGCGATGCACACTTTCCAAGCAACTTTTAGTTTTCTAACTCTTATGATACGCTAAGGAGCTCAAGTTTATAAATCTTCCAAGGCCTCTTATTTCATTTTAGAGAATTAAACAAAGGAAAAGAAAAACATCTTTATTAATTTTTGAAGCATAAGTTTGATAGAAATAGAAATAAAAAAACTTCCTGCTATTTTTTTCTGCCCGAAGATACAAAAAAAAACGACAATAAACAACAAACAAACAAAAAACAAAACTACCACCACTACTAATACAACTGTCGCTGTTACTACTACTACTACTACTACTACTATGGTGAATTTGGGATTTTTAAAATATAAAAGTGAAAAAAAAGCAGCAAGTTGCTAGTGACTTGTAAAACTATTACGGAAACTCGTACCTCAAAACTATGGTTTTAAGTTTTACATTAGCCTATTATCGTTTTTACTTGCCTCTTATGATGGCGAAAGACAACGATCGTTTATTCGGCACAGAATTGACGTATAATTATGCAGACTGCCTGTAGGCCTACTATGGATTTCGTTATATTAATGCCATGAATGTCGAAGGTGTGTTACATCTCATTATACACACAAAGTTGCATCGATAACAACTAAGCTTGCTCCATGTCATTTCGCTCACACTCGTGCTGAACGCATAACGTTAGTCCTCATGTAAATGTGAGTAAGATTTTGCATTCTTTCGACACATTGTCGATAGATGAGTAATTTATCTACAGAAGCACTTTCTGACATTCCTATGTGTTGTGCTAGAAGATGAATTTATATGAAGACGATAATAGTCATGTTGAAAGCATGTTATAGGTTTATAACAATTAATCTGTTTTTGCATAGCAATATAGCTATTTTGTAAGGAGTTATGTTGATTTTGTATATCGAAAGCCTACACCTATTAAAATAAAGTGAAGCAACAATAACTGTAGTCACTTTGAGGTAAGACTTAGGGCAATAAAGAACGACGGAATTGCCTGAGTTGTTTTTGTTTTTTTAACAGCTAGTTTCAGTTCGAAAATTTGTTCGAGTTAAGGTTTAAAGTTACAGCAGAAGTTTTTCAAACTAGACTTTTTCTAAATTTATCTGCTCAGTATTTTTAAAACCCCAGACAGTGTCCATAAAGTTCTTCTGCATACTTAATAAGTGATTCTATGAAAGTGCTACAGAGATTGTTCAAAGCAAGTTAGTTGAACTTATGGAAATCATTTAGCGTAAAATTTGTTTTTGCAGATTTTTTGTAAGTTTATATTCACTGCGCAGAAAGTTTGAAAAGAACGAATTGAATTAGCAACCATCAAGCGCTTAAAGAAAAATCCTAAATTTTGCCTACAAGTTTGAAAACTCCACAAGCCTAAACTAATTCTCTCGGAAAAAAGCTTTATATTAAATGACTTTGTGACAACATTTTATGCTTTTCACCAAGTGCATCGTTTCATGTTTAGTACCTTTGTAGGCTTCTGTAAGTTTTTTCACGAGAACCTTTTTTTCTTGTTGCTTGATGTCTTCAATGCCTTTGTCTAAGTTGATGGATTGTAGTATAGATAAGCGAACTTTTTTTGAGGATGCTAGTGCTTAACAGTGTAGTCAAAATTATATTTTAATGCTGCTACATTTTTGCCCATTAGTTGAAGTGAGAAAACAATAATGCTATGGTTTTTAATAGAGTAGGGCTAGAGTTAAAAAATGGGAATAATTATCATGTTTTTTTGCTAGATATTTCATGTTTACTTAGCGACCTGTATAAGAGGGATAATAAGCTCTTGAAATATTCTTCATTCTATTGAGCACTGTCATAGTTTCAAAAGTAAATCCCCCAAAACCACCCTCTTTGCTGGACAGTGTACTTATATGATTTTAAACGACTTAAAGATCTAAAAGACCACGCCTAGGTGTAGCGTTTTCACAATATTAGGCTAATTGAGGGATTTTTTTACATTCAGATGTATTGTTTAAAAACTCTCTTGAAACACTGTAAGTTTAACTTTAAGACAATAAATAAAATTGTTTTTATTTCTAGATTATGACTAAAGTGATTGCATTTGGACATAGGTGACCAATGAGAACCTCTCTTAAAATCTAAACAAAGTTTTTAAAGATTTCAGATTAGAAAGGCTTACAAAACACCACCGATTTGTCCTTGGTTTAACATTTAATTTCCAATGGCGACTTCAGTGGTTTCATGGTTATGAAAGATGAAATATATACACAATAAGGAAAGCGCCTTTTTTTCTATGTAAGTATCTAATGTTGAAAAAGTCCTTTTTGAAAAAGTCCTTTTTGAAAATGTAACAATTATTGAATCCTTCAAAGAGTAGCTTAAAACATAGTGGTTCAAAAAGTATTACGGGTAACTTTTTATTTTGTATTTATAAGTTTAAATACAGATCTCTAGTGCATAATTTTTCTCCCTTAAAGTCGCATTATTATTCAAGTGACTGTTCGTTTGGCTGTCCTCGTATAAATTATATATCGTGTGTTTGTGAAGCGCTCAGAGCATTGAGGAACGAGCGTTGTAGAAATAAACTACATGTATTGTTATTGTTTTGATAATTTATTATTGTTACTGTTATTAATGTTTAAAAAAATATTATTACAATTTTAAAATAGAAAATATAGACCATTTGAAAGAAAAAAAACCATAATCTTTCCAAGTTAAACATCACTGCATCTAGACACATTTTGTGATACTGCCACTTAATTAGGAAATCTATCCAGGACACTCCTGAGTACATACATTATGCTGTTGTCTTTTATGTATCATTTCGAGATGGAGAGAAGGCTAAATTGAAAAAAAACCACCTGAAATTTATTGTGATTAGTTCGCACTTTTAGTGGTGAATGTCCCCTAAGCTTCCACTCGACATGTTTATACGGGTATAAATTGTGTTAAGCATTCAACTTAAATTGTTTTTATATTATTTTTTAGGAGCAGTCGAAGAATCCGTAAAAATTAGTGAAGTTCTTTTCCACTTTGATATCTCACTGGAAGCATTCAAATTAGGGAGTATGGATCTTTCCTAATTTTCCTTTCTCGAGTTGAGAGCTTTTCTTATAGTATCCAAACGATCACAACAATCGCGAAAAATCGCGGAAGTCTCTAATTAAGATTTTTGGAGAGGTGATTCAGTTGCTTTTATTGAAGTGAATGGATACCAACATTCAAAGAAAGGAATATCCACGGAAATAAGAAACAGACCGCTTAAAAATTTCCACCGCCATTTGTAATAATGGCCTCCGAAAACTCTCCCTTGCAGGAGGGCAAGAAGGACCAGAACTTTATTCTCAGAAACATCAAAATTTTCTCGCGGACCATTGGATTAATGGCATTGGCAGGTAAATAGCTGTTTTGTATTAAGTTTCAAGCATTAATGATTGCCACAGCATTATAATGTAATGCATGAATACATTTAAATACTCTGATAAGTAACGATATTGTAGTAAGACTGTATAGAAGACTTAACACGCATAAGTATTAATATGTTATTAGAGAGAGCGGGATGATCTATTATGTTTGTGTTAGACAGATAGATAGATAGACAGACAGACAGAAAGAGAGATAGATAAATAGATATATGAATAGATAGATAGATGGATGAATAGATAGATAGATAGAAAGAAAGATAGACTCCGACTCCGTTGACTCCGACTGACTGGGCTGCTAGAAATAGCTGGATTTTAAATTTTAAACCGTGAACAAAAAATTTTAGAAAACTATAACGAAGAAAGGGAAGAGCAAGAAGCCGAAAACAGTTCAAGGCAAACTTAAAGCTTTAGATCGAATCCTTAATTAATTCAACCGATACGCAACCACCAACAAGATCAAAATGCTGATAAAAGTAAAGACATTGACTGGAAAAGAGATTGAGATTGACATTGAGCCGACAGACAAGGTTGAACGGATCAAAGAGCGAGTTGAGGAGAAAGAGAGAATTCCACCCCAACAACAGAGATTGATCTTTAGTGGCAAACAAATGAATGATGAAAAAACAGCCAATGATTACAAAGTGGCCGGAGGATCTGTTCTTCATCTGGTGCTTGCTTTACGAGGTGGAAGGCTATGAGAGGCAAAACACAGCCCTCTCCTTTTTTTTGCAATTGCCTATTTGAAAAGTTATTCCGAAAAATAAAAATAAATTTACTTGTGCTGGAACTTCAGTGACTGAAGTAGCAGGTTGGATTTCGAAGAGAAACTAGTTTGTACCGAATGGGAAGTTGTATGTACATAGCCGTGTAGAAAGGCTTTTTGTTTATTAGTTGTATGGTCTTTGTCGTGTGTGATTCAATCTTTCATAAAACCTCTAAAGATTTCTTGAAATTAAGACATACAACTTTTTGTCCGCTAAGAATATGGAGTCTAAATTATTATTAATATTAGGTTTGTTACGATTAGTTTTTTAAGGATTAACAGCTTTGGACAAAGTGGAGAACAATAACCCAGCACATGTATTTTTGTTTTAGCATTTTTTTGTGTCAATAACTTGTACATACGACTTTGTATCCAATTTTCTTTGTACATTTCAAAATGGCTTGTTCTAGACTTCAATGTGTATTTTTAAAAATTTTGTCAGAATATTGCAATAGCTATGGCCAAGTTATAAAGAAGAATGTTTTGGTTTTGAATGTGTGGTGCTTCAGGAAAACCCTTCACAAAGGTAACATTTTTCGAAGCACATGGCCAATTTCAATGTGTCCCTCCTGTCAGTGAAGAATAGGTTGTTAAAATTTCTCTCAAACAAGACCAGTTGTGACAACCAGGTTCAGGAATTTTTGCTTTGTGGAACTTTTCAGTGCAGTTTTGTAGTAATGTTGTATTCGTATCAAATTCCTAATAACTAGACCTTTTTCAGCTAGTAAATGAGACAAATTCAGTTCAGTTTTCAGCAAACAAAAAATACACTTAAGTATGTGCATTTTCAAAACTGTTTCATGTGGAAATGTTATTAAAATTGCATGCATTTCAACAAAAAAAAAGAAAGATAGATAGACAGATATACAGATTTATAGATAAATGAGAGAGAGAGATAGAGAGAGTGGGTTAGATAAACACACACACCCACAGAGAATAATACAGAGCGTGTAAGGCAGGCAGTAAACAATAAAATCGAACAGATATAGAAGAAAGGAATGCGTCGGGGGTTAGACGATAGCCAGAGAGAGAAATCGAGATAGATAGATAGATAGATAGAGATAGAGATAGATAGATAGATAGATAGATAGATAAATAGAGAGAGAGTAAGACGTTATAAAATTCTAAACTATGTAAAGAGAGAAAGATAACCCAAAGAGACGTAACGGACACGTTAACCATTGAAGCATTACCCAAAACTAACCACTGAAGCAATGTGAAGACATATCAGCAGAAAAAAAGATTCATCTGCTCTATGTAAATGTTCACGAAAAGTTACGGCAAAATGTTTCCATTAGATCCGTTACCAGAAGTGAATTAATGCAGTTTTACACACACAAGCATACCGATGGTGCGTAAAATTATGGCCCTGATATGTTATTAAATTTGTTGTCCTGTTTGATTTCTTCTGAGACCCATACAATTCAAGTAAAAAACTAAAATAAAAAACAAACAGAGAAATGTGTGCAACTTTAAAAGAAAGGCTTTAGCAAATATTTCCCCCATTTAAATAAGTACTACTGATCACACAATAGTTGCAATTCTTTTTTCTTTTAAATTTTGTTCGATTTCGATTATCAACTGAAGCACCTCGGCGACAAGAGTTATACCCCAAAGCTGATATTCAGATATTTAGCGCTCACAGCCGACCACTGCCCTTCTTTGCATGGAACTTTCGAAATTTTGTGGTAAACATGTATTTATCTCCCGACCCTTCCCTCTTTTCCGCTTTCCACCGCCACCACTTTCACCTCTCCGCCTTTTTCTTCACATTCTTTCTTTTTCACGCGCTTTCCCAGTTTTTTAATCCTGCAAGATAAAAAAATAAGACTAAATTACGGACTCTATTAGTTTTGAAGGAAAGAGTGTTAAGGTTATTATTATTATTGTAATGTTTAAAGATTACTAAAGACCGCCATAGACCAGAAACACCAGTGCCGTAGTTTCACTGAGAGAGGGTAACGACAGATGGAATAATGGAATAAAGTCTTGTTGCTTAGAAAATGCTAAATATAGTTATGTTGATATATGTGGATAAACCAAACCGGCCTTCGCAAAAAAGCAACAGCTATCAAATTGAAACACCTCTCAAAGTGTTTTTTTTTATTGTTCACATTGTCCTAACCGCTAACTCTTGGTCATTGCCTACACGGAATGTTATAACTGTAGTAATTAAAGCCCAGGAACATAATAGTCTAATTCGATAATCGCACGTAATTTCGATCTTCATTAGTTGCAAAAATGGAACATTATAAGAAGATATTGGGCCAAAAAAGCGGCTTCGAAACTTGATATTTAATAGAGCTATAAAACATTTAAATTACAGGTGGGATAAAATGGTAGATCGAAAACTGCTTACGCATACCAACCTATGAAATAATTATAGTTCAGTTGTAATTCAAAACTGTTAAAAAGACTAAAGAAAATACATAATGAATATGAAAACCAAATTTTAAAGTTGCTGGAGCCATATATGCTGGTACCAGTACCACAGCATATTACCATCGTAGAATTAAAATGTCATCGCCGCCAGCTGGGTGACGCTGCCAATGTGGCGGGTTTGAAACAAAACATCAGCATCGGATCTAAAGAGAAAGAGCAATTTACTGATCTACTACTGCTTTTTTCAAATGCCAATTTTTGAAAACCTTAAAGACACCGAGGTTTGAAAAATAACTGAATGAAATTTATTTTTTTTCAGAAACAATGACCACTAAAATATTTCGTTTTGAAGAAAGGCCAATTTTTAATTCAGAATAGAGAAATCGCCTAAAAAGCAAGAGGTATAAACCGATATGGTAAGAAAATAGAATTCCTATTTTGGCTCCCCTTCCAAAACCAGTTTATTTGCTGTGATTTTCCATTTTTTGGGGGGTAAACCATAACGCGCAAGGGGACTCTTAAGATCTTAGACAACGTTAACTCTATGAGCTTTTATCATTATTGAATCTCCCTAACTATGAATTTTGTAAACTTTGAAATCATAGTGGATTTCTCTGCATCTGCCATCAACCCTTTTTCTTTCGTTTTGCTCCACATTTTTGTTATATCTTTGCTGAGCGATTTATATTTTACTTTGTCACTCTTTGCCTGTCTTCTTTTGTCGATGACCCCTAAAATATCTTAAGTTATGCATTATTGTTTTGTTTTTCTCTCAACTCTTGGTATTTGTTCAGCTGCTGCTTTATTTGTTGATGCCTTCAAATCTTCCCGTTGCTGGTTAACGTCTTCCGCCTCTCCTTAGGTATCGAATTTATTTTTTACAGAGACTTTATAATCTCGGATGGTTTGTTGAGATTTTTAGACAGCTAGCTCCAGTTTGCTATTCTTGGCCGCTTGTCTCGTTTTTTTTCGGTTTTAGTTTGAATTTGGCCGCCACAGGAACTTGGTTACTGTTGCAGTCTGCTCGAAGATATGTATTTTTGTTGAAAATAGAAGATTTCTAAATCTATTGCTTATCAAAATGTAGTCTATTGGATTTCTGTTTTCAACACCTGGACCTTTCCATGTCCACTTTGTTCGTTGTGGATATTGAAACTAAGTGTTGCCGATCATTAAGTTGTTGACATGGCACAATTCTAATAGTTTTTAACCTCTTCCATTTTTTACGACAAGTCCATGGTGTCCTATTGTGTTTTCTAACTCTCCCTCCTCCGTCTTGTCAATTAAAATCTCCCTTTATAAAGGGTTCTTCTTTGTCATCGCTGCTAGGCCTAGATGATGTTGGTGGGTATATCAAAATTCGAGAAGTTTTCCTGTAATTTTCGTGAGCAGAGAACGGTCTGATGAAGCCAGTATCCTTTAACTGCCTTTCCAACTTCTTGGTTCAGAATAACCCCTACTCCGTTTTTTTTATGTTCTGCACTTCCTGAGTAAATCCTGAATAAACCCCCCTACGTGGTTTTCTTGTGTATCTTTCCAGCCCCAGTTCAAATAACTTCATGTTGGCCAAAAATGTATCTTACACAATAGAGAAACGTCTGATGCAATTTGAAACTAACATGTTCATAAGTGCATGAGGGGTGAAATATAAACAAGCAAATACACAGATAAAACAACGGCAGCAGAGCACAAATTAGTTTTCAACATAAAAAAAAATAAAACTAAAGAAAATAATTTCAGCCATATATGCTGTAATTTTGAAAGAGGGACGTGTAGAATGAGAGAAGGAAAAAGAGAGATGGGTACAGAGAAAGAAAAGAACAGAGAAAAAGAGAAGAAGAGAGGGGGATTAGATTCGAAGGAATAGACAAGATATATATAGATGGAGAGAGAGAAAAGAGAGAAGATATATATATATATATATATAGAGAGAGAGAGAGAGAGAAAGAGAGATATATGGAGGGAGAGAGGGAAAGAAGCAGAGAGAAATGAGGTAAAAGTAGGACCAACTTACATAGTGTAAGCATCAAACATTTACACAGAATTTACGAGTAGTTATTGGTTTACTCGTGATATGTTTAATCAAAATAAATGTCGTAGAAAAAATAATGGCGAATTTTGCGAGAATTTAGCATGGCATTCCAACGAAACCACGGGTCTGTAAGTACGGAAGCTGGAAAGAAGTTTAAAAATTTCTCTTCTCCCCTCTTCGCACAACCGAACTCAGGTCAACTAAAATAAGCTATTCGAGCTTTAAAAAACGGCCTTAGAGCATTATTTAGAATAAAACTTCCAGACTACGTATCTTTTACCGTTCTGAATGTGATCTGATATAATGTTATAACAAAAATGTATTAATTTTGTTTCAGTGCTATGGATATCCTGTGTTTTCATCATCCGTGATCACAGTGGTAGTTATGTCGGATTTTATCTTATGTGAGTAATCCTTAAGATGTTGATAAAAAAAAAACAACTAGTATGTGTTTCGCTACATAATCTACCTAAAGAGCTACAAAATGTTCCGCAACAGCTGGAAGCAAAAGTTCTACTTTTAGAACAAAACAAAAACGAAAACAAAAACAAATTGAAACCATTTTATGTGTTACGATTTTCTACATGTATCAGAGAAAAAAAAACACTTTATGAGTAACCATATTATTTGGTTGGAAGCCAAATAAAGTTTTTAAAACTATTCTCTGTAGATTTTTCGAGGATTTTAATGGAATGATTAACGTTAAGTTCTCAGTTTTGCCACCATAAAAGTTATCTTTGTCATTTCGTAAGTTTTAAAAACACACTTGTGCTATTTTACTTTGCATGGCTATGATAACAATGTTGCTAAAATAAAGAAAAAACAACTTGTGTAAAATGCAAAACCCAGCAAGCTTAATGACGTTTTCTTTTTGTGTTTTCCCCAGTCCAATTTCAACGATCGTCACATTTTTTGAAATCACTTGGATACTGGACAAATCTGTGTGCTGCGTGTAAGGTTTACTTATTTAGGAGGATTTGGCAAGGTTGGGAAGGGGGGAGGAGGGCATAAGGTAAAGCAGAGAGCAGTGTTATATAATGTTAAAAAAGTTTAGCAAAGACTCTCACAGGCAAATAAAACATTATAAAACCATTTTGGCGATACTAGTTTCGGTAGCACTGACTTGTTTCAGGTATGATGAATAACGTGGAACCAAATTTTCTATGATTTTACTCGTCCAATTTAATTCTAGGTATCTGCCATTCCAAACTCCAAAACTGTATACCATCTGTGTATTCTAGTTTGAAGACGTTAGAGATAGCGCACTACAAAGAAATATATTTGGCATGAAAGCCATATCAGCTTCTGCGTAAGAAAACTAAGGGAAAAAAGAAAGGTCACGGATATATTTGAACTTTTCTTACTCCATTTTTTTGTTCTCTTGGAAAAATAATGTTTGATCTTACTAGTAAACAGAGTAAAAATTTAATATAACATCGGTTATCAAATCATCGAGGAACCGAGCACGATCTTTGCGCACTAGTATTCGGATTAAGTGAACATAATCGTTTATATTCGATAAAAAACTAAACTTCATCGATTAATAGTTTTGGGTACCTACAGTTTGCGCCAATTTCTATGTGGTTTTATTTCTACGGCTTTTTATGCAAACAAATATCAGTTAGAAGGCAAGTGCTAGCTTGTGCGCACTTTACATTTTTTACTTTTTGTGTGTCAGTAGACATTCTCATTATTGACCCACAGAGGTAACAATCGGTGCACCTGAAAAAGATATAGCTTTTGCCAATGTCCATGACTGTTTTCTCAGTCTAGTTGATATACATAGGCTTTCGTTAATCCTCTTGTTTTCTCTTGAACACCCCAGCTGCAACAGCTTGGTCGCATATCAACAGAAATGTGTAGATCTATACAGCATTTCTGCCCAGTAATCTCTTGAACATTGTCGAAAAGTTAAGAGTTAATATATATGTTTTAGATTTGTTATTATCAGATGGTAATGCGAAATTTTGTACCAGAATAGATTAACAAGTTATTGGCTTGGACAAATTTTATGCAACTACGAGTACATCTGCCAATTCGCTGCTCTTACATAAAAGTCATGCCTCTATGACTCACACTAAGTGCGGTGTATGGGCGGTTGTTTAATCTGAAATAAAAGGCGGTTGAATTTTAAAACACCCTAATATGTGTGTAAATACACAAACTAAAACCATAAGTTTTTCATCATAACAACATAACAAGCACCCAACAATTACAGCTGTAGTATAAAATCTTATTCTAATCGACGAAAGGCTGCCGGGAAGTTTATTCATTCTTCTTTATCCTTTTTAAAAGAATAATCATTATAATCGTGACCATCATCTTCATTTTCCTTATTATCTTACTAATTACTACTACCACTGCTGCTGCTGCTGCTACTACTACTACTACTACTAC
>BMAT01003294.1:21175-31175 GCA_019649035.1 Elysia marginata
CAATTTGAATAAAGTTGCAAGGATCCCCGCCATTCTGCCGCACCTGAAGAAAGTATATACAGCATAGGAACACATCCCATCTCTTTACAAAAGAACAGATTGTTTAAAAAAAACTGTTGCACTTCCTTTACTAATTACATTCTTAATATTACTATAAACCATCTAAAACAAAGCGAAGATGTCCCGAGAACAATCAAAATATACCCACAGTGCAAACTACTTCACTGCTTAGTGCACCAACCAACTCTCGCCTCAGGCAATGTAACTGTGCAAAAGTTGTTTAAAGGGAAATGGTCTCCTAGAGTTTCAGACTCCCCGTCAGATGTCGCTCTGTGAGCGTCACGCCTGCGAGCCTTCTGGGGAGGAAACAGCCTCTTGACTTCCAGACCTGGCCAATCCTGACAGACACCTGGGAACTGTGGACTTGACGACTCTGTACGATAGAATCTTTTATAATTCAAGTATCATCATGCTGCTAAGAGTCCTAATGGTCTTAATGTCAAAATCAGTAGTTTAAAGAAAAACAACAACCAAGAAAACTGTGCTCAATGACTGATAACAATACTTTAAATAATCAAATTTTGGCAAAGCCGATTTTAATTATTTAAGTTAGAAATAATGAGATAATGAGATAAGATAATTAAGCCTACATGACTGTATAGCGCTAAGTTAGTGTCGTTACGGTCTGTCTCTGAGATAAATATACTATTGTGTTCATAGAGTGATGACAGGCTGTTTAAGTTAAGATTTTTTAACTTTCCTTTAGTTTCTGTCCTTATGCTGTTTTTCTCTCCCCCGACCCTGCCCCCTCTGTCTGTCTGTCTGTCTGTCTCTCTCTTTCTCTCTCTCTCTCTGTCTCACTGTCTTTCTGTGTCCGAGGACAATTAAAATGCAGTATAACCCATAATTATGATTTTCACTGTAATTACTTAACTTTAATTGACCCGGACAGCCCTGTTTGTATTGTCTCTTTCTCATTAGGTGTGTCTTTGTGTCTCTATATACATCACTGTCATTCTTAATGGCGTCACTGTTTAGTGAAACCTGCGCTAAGCAACCTAGCTTCTTACCTACGATTAAAACGGCATTGTGAATTTTTTTTTAAAAAACAACAATTTCATAACTATTACCATGGTTGTCATTTCTTGAACACGGCTTTTTATATCTTAAACCTCCATGGCTTTGCAACAAGGTCGAACAGGTAATGACAATGGTGCAATCATTACTCACCCTTAGGAAAAAAAAACTTTTTTGGAAGTTTTTTAAGTTGAATTGTCAAAGTTTCAATAAATTAAATGGCAACTATTTTACCCCTTAAGTTTTCTAAAAAAAAAAGGGTATATCACCCCCCACCCTACACCCGACACCGCCAAAAAATCTTAAGAGGGCATTTGAGGTTAATTTATTAAAGCACCGAGAAAACCTTCTATTTGCTTCTTTTTCTTGTAGCAAATTTCATGAGATGTTCCATATTGCTTCAAGATGTTCCATATTACGACAATAACAGTCTCTTAAACATGTACTCAGAACCATCTTTGTCCTCTGTAACAAAAGAGTTTCGATGTAATCTTGTCGTTTGGCCTGAAGAACGTAGATACAAACTGCTACGTGCAAACCAATTGACCTTTTCAACTTCGCTCAGTGTGATTTAATTGTTAAGCCTCGGGGGAAGCTACAAATCTTGATCAATTTTTTTTTGTATTTAGTAAAGTCAGTATATTTGAAATAAAGAAGTTCAATTACGTTCACAAAAAGCAGGGAATTCCAGAAAGTGAAGCCTTTGAGAAGAGCCAGAAAGAGCGTTCAGAGAACGCACCAAACTGCTTGTTCAAGATGGCCGCCATATGGACGAGAGTTAGTTCTGCAGCAGTCGACATCCATACCCGATAACTCTAGAGCTTTGTTTCGAGTGATTTCGGGGTGATCTCCCTTTGTGTCCAGGACAGTCGTCAGTAAATTGTTTACACCTCTCATTGAGTTTGTAATAAGAGAGGAGTTAGTAGTTGGCGGTGCGCTAGATAAGGGGCCGTTAGAAGTTGAGAGTTTTGGGTCGATGAGTTTGAACTGCCTCGGGCGATCACTTCGGCCAAAGAGAATTGAATAGCGAGCAAGAGGGAGAACTAAGCCTAACAACGCTCTTTGACAACACTGCTAACAAAAGCGTATGCGAGTAGAGCCAGTAAACAAAGCATACGCCTGGTGGTTTAGTTCAGGCTGTAGTAGTATGTGTGTTAAACTTTGTACTTGCCGCTATTATCTTTTGAATGTACCGGATCTATTTCTGTTGCTATGCAGCCATGCTAATACGCGTAGCCAGTGTGTCTCGGCGCTCTTGCTCTCCAAACTCTTTGCTTTGGTCAGGCGACGACTAAAGTAAGGATGGTCTTCTGGGTGGTCTCTTACCTCTTGTTGACTTCTAGAGGTCGAGACCATGGAGTGCTAAGATAGATTCGTCGGCGAATAGTGGCAACAGGTTTTGTCTGCATTGTTCTTCGAAAAAATTATCGCTAACGCTTTCAAATCTTAGTTATCGCTTATTTCTGTGCTTCCTATAGCTATTTTTAGATTGATGCATTCTGGGATACTTTGGGGATACAAGCTCTCATTCTATGCCATTTTTTGTTTATGAAAAAGGTAGAGCTAAATCTAACCTACTATTTGAAATAACCGTTCCCGTGAAAAGATGCTATAGGGAGGTTGTATGAAAGCTTTTTGTTATCTTGATATTTTGATTTTGAAGTTTCGAAGCGTTCTAAGGTACATAGAGATAAGTTTTTTTACGCCTACTATTTGGAACAGAGTTTGTACCGCCCAACAGCTGTAGCCAAGGTTGGTTAATTGTTTGAATTTTAACGTCCCAGTCTACTTCGAGGTTATATCAGGGACGGCGCTGAAAGCGTACTGCCACACTGTGATATAAGGAACACTTGTGTACACCACACCCAGTCACATTATTCTGACACCGGGACGACCAGACTTAACACTAAATTTATAATGCCAGACACTAGGTGGATCAGCTGCTAATACCAACGTTTAAAGTCCTTGGTTTGACTCGGCAGGGGAGCGCTGTAGCCAAGCATGAATACCTGAAATCTCGCTCTTAAACAACTTAAAAAGAGGCTTCAATCTGTGCTGCTGGTGAAGATGTTTTAAAATCTTTTTTAAAGCAAGAGTTCCGGCATCTTGTATTAGTTTGGGAAAATCCGATGATTGGCATCCATATCAAATAAGCCGGAAGTCGTAAGTTTTAATTTGAGAAGAAAAAAAAAAGAATTTTAAAGTAAATTGATTCTTTTTTTTAATCATTTAGCTTAAAGTAACAAAAGTTCTATTATCTTTTATCAGCATTTCGAATATTTGTGGCGCTGCTCTTGTAGCGACACAGTTACGCTGAGTGACGAAGCTTAATTTCCTGAAAAAGGGTTAATATAGTATAATAATAAATGAAGAACTGTTTTAACCGTTTTGGTTAAAACATCAGCTGCTTGTAACTTGAATGTTATGATAGCCGACTCGAATGCCTGTTTGGGTTTGATTTGATTGATTGAAGGGTATTTTTACAAGCCCAATTCCACTTCAAAGGTGCTCTCAGGGCTTGGGTCCCAATGACAATTTACGGGATGCCACCCAGAGACTAGCGGGGATACCATGACTTAGCCTCAGCCGGTCACATAATACTGACACCGACCCAACCAGTAGGGGCCCGGACTGTGCTCGGCTGTGTTTTGAACCCGCGACCTCTTGGCCACGGAGCGAAGCCACTACCAACTGAGCTATCTAGGCCCCCTGCCTGTTTGGGAGACAACCATGTGCAATGCGTACATCGGCTTCAGTAGAAAAGTCAACAATAACCTAGATTATCATCTTCTTTTTTCGTTAAATGTGCCTTTTAATAAAGTTTCAGCGTGACGGAGTAGGTAGCGCTTCGGACTCGTGATTCGGCGGTGGCGGTTTTGATTCCCGACCATATCATTTTGCAATAGCCTTGGGAAAGCAATTTACCATATTATCTTTCTGAAGTTCATCCACCTGTAAAATTGGTACCCAACTACAGGCAAATCTCTAATTTGTGATTCGCGCCTGCAACAACCTGCATATGGGTTAAAAGTGGCTTTCAAATGGACTGATCTGCTTAGGCATTAGTGGCGCTGCTCTTGTGCCGACACAGTTATGCTGAGTAACCGCAACCTAGCCAAATTTCTCGAAAGAGATTAAAATGGTGCAGTTTTTTTTTTTAATACATCCTATAGGACGCGCAAAGCATTTTAGCTGGCTTACTGTGGTCCTCTTCATGTTCAGTTTATGGCAAAGTGCTGTTTTCCTTCTGGCGACGCAGTGCACTTACATATCGCAGAAAAGTCAGGGCAGAGTTATATGAAGAGGGATTGTGAAGTCTTCTTGTGCAGCAGCAAACATCAATCCTGATGATACCGCAAGGTAACAAGGTAACTGTGGTCCTCAATTGTAATGAAAAAAAAATCAAACACACACACAGTATCACTCCACTATTTTTTTCCAAAATAGCTCAAGGGGAAATTTGTCATGGTCTGTAGCATGGCTCAGCGGTTAGTGCGTCGGACTTGTGATCCGGCGGTCGCGGGTTCGATTCACAACCACGACGCATGTTCTGGCTGCCTTAGGAAAACAATTTATCCACACTTTCCTCAGTCCACCCACCTGTAAAATGGGTACCTGGTTATAGGCAGTGTTTGAAATTTGTAGAATGTTAGTTTATTAACCGTGCTGTGAAGCTCTGAAATAAGAGTTGAATTTGCTTCGGTGTGTATAGGCCTGCTGGGGGAAATATGTAAAGTTTTAAGACTGCCTTCGGCGGTGGAAGACTATTGTCTAATTAATATAATCCATAACCCATAATGTCTCGCAGTCAGTCTGAATACGTTATATGTGGGTGACTTTTATACAAGAGAGAAAAAAAACATCTTTTGAAAAAGATTTATTTCTCATTTGCTTTGACTTTATAGTAAAAAAAGACTTTTTTAAAACGTAGTTGAAATCTTCTCACAAAATATTGAGAATTGACTTCAGGTTTTAATATCTGGAAGTTCAGAAAATTTGCATTGCTCAAAAATCAGTGTAAAAATGTTCCACCTGGTTCATTTCTACTAGTTGCAAGACAAATTTACAGACTTCTTGTAACACACCAACATGTATTTCAAACACTTCTCCAAACAAAAAAAAATCGAGTGATTTCTTGACTCTGTTTTGACTAATTTTTATTGTAATATTTGGGTTGATTGAGTAACACCTTTTTAGATCCTTTTGCCGTTTAAGGCTCAAAAGCTACTGCAAGGAGATTTAGAAGACAAAAAGATATAATGCTGTCTACGTATTCCCAAAAAGAATTACCGACAAATATAAGAGCCACACCCAAAATCACCTTGGAGAATGACGTCACAACACGTCTCCTTTAAAACGAACGAATTCTTTTCTACTAGGTGTAATCTGACGGGGTTTTTTAAGGGAAGGCGAGATAAAACCCAATCTTCCTTTTGTGTGGCTCGCTTTGTTTTTGGCATGTGTGCACCATATGGGGCTCGGAAATAAAACCGGATCCTGGGGGCCGCTGATGAGCTAGATCGAGAGAGATCGGGCAGACGTGAAAAGGGCGAGGAGAGCCCATTCGCGCCTAAGCATCGGGACATTTCGCCTCAGCTCGTTTCCGAAGTTCGCCGTAAGGGCAGCCAATCAAAACCTGATTAGTCGAGCCTATCTATGTATTTGTCTGTCTGTTTGTTTGTTTGATTGCCTGTCTATCTGTTTATCTGCCTGTCTGTTTGTCTGTCTTTATATTTTGCCTGCAAGTCTATCTGTTTGTTTATTTTGCATGTCTATTAGCCTGTCTGTCTGTCTATCTGTCTGTCTGTCTGTCTGTCTGTCTCTCTCTCTCTGTCTCTCTCTCTTTCTCTCTTTATTTCTCTTCTTCTCTCGTTCTCGCCTTTCCATTTTCTTATTGCAAATCATAACACTCCGACGGTTATTAATTCTGGTTGGGGAACAAAATCACAGGTGAATTATTTATAACTGAATGCTAGATGGGAGTTTATATATTATGGCTCCTGACCTAACCCACAAAGAAGATAAATAATTATGGAGCGTATGGCATTCATGCCATTTCAAGAAAATATATCGCAAAAGCCGAAAAGGGACAATAAGAGAATACATTGATGGTTGAAAGATTTTTAACGGTCATGTGGTTTTTCTAGATAGGCTTTTCGAAATGCTATAATTATCTGCACATTAGCAAAGGATGAAAATCCTAATTCATACAGCTGTGTATCTTTATCAGTAGTTTATACTATCTTTCTTTCATTCATTTGACCTGTCTGTTTATCTACCCTTGCTTCCTGATCTTTTTGTCTATACCATTGTGTTTCGTGCTCAGTTTTCACTATCAAGTAGACATTTTGAGGGTCCAGTCTTCAGGAAGTTCCTGTGGAGATGACGTTTTTATGTACACAAAAGGTGAAGATTTCCTCACGGTGGTTGAGCAGGAAATTTGCAGTTNNNAGCAAAAGACCCAACTCTGCAAATTTAGTTACTTTATCCTAAAATCTACAATACTAATCACTTACCTACCTTTGTATATATCATCTATCCATCTATCTATCTATCTATCTATCTATCTATCTATCTAATTACATACCTACCTACCTATCTATTTTTTACATACCTATCCTTCTGTCTATCTGTCTACTTTGTCTCCCTTATATTTTTGTCAAAGCTTTTTTTCTTAGGGTTTTATATAAAAGCATACCCGATATTTTAACTTTCTTTGTTGTTTTTTTCCCTTTCAATCAATTTTTGAAGAATATATCTTTTTATCTTATATGTAGGTTAAGTAGATCGAGAACTTCACATTAAAATTTATTAGCCTTTGGACTGTAACAGTGTTTATTTTTGTCTTATTTTTCCAACGTCACCGGTATTGCTATCTTTCTTTCAAAACGATTATTTCTTCGCAACATAACTATAAGGTCTTTGGACTTAAGTCAAATTTGGGGTGGATAACGGACACCAACATCTCAGACAGGCAAACAGACCCAAACATAGATCTTAGTTTAATTAGATGTGTTTGATCTTTTAAATTGACTGTGTTAGTAATAGAGCATTGTAAAGATCTTCGAGCTAAAACGATTATTAGGACACATCGCGGTATAAATTTATGATTATTTTTTTTAATTTGTTTGCTTTTGTCACCAAGCTTTGGGGTTATTGTATGCATCTGATCTCTAAGTTATCTTTTCAATTTCTCTTTTAGAGATATTTCTTCATTCAATCTACATATATTATTCCCTTGGGGTTTGGTTTTGTTTGGCTACTCTCTTCCTCATTCTCCACCCTTTTTCCCTCCTCACCACCTTCTTTCCGTGCTCCACCGCATACTCCCTCCTCCCCTCCCCGCTCTATAGTTCGCTGGCTTTAAGTCAAAAGATTCTATCTGCAACTAAAATCTATTACAGATTGGCCCTTTTTCACTTGAGGTCCGCGAACATTCTGCAGACGATCAGTCGCTTTGTTTGGCCCACTATCATTAAAAACGCTTCTCTACCGAGTGACACAAATGTCAAACGGAGAAACAATGCTAATTTGTTGAAAGCGGCGGATCTTGATGGTTTATAAACGCTAGAACGTGCCAGACTCTGATATAGCTTTCTTTAGAAACACTGGCTCCGGTGGGCTTAGGGGACAAGAAGAATTCAGAGGAAGGGGAACGTTGCTTTGTTTTCTTTTGCTTTTACTTCAGAGCTTCTTTGTTTCTTTGTGAGCGGAATTAATAAAAAAATACCCGCTCACTTTCTTTGTTTATCTGCCTGTCTCTCTCTCTCTCTCTCTCTCTCTCTCTCTATCTATCTATCTATCTATCTATCTATCTATCTATCTCCCTCTCTCCTTCTTTCTCCCTCTAGCACTTTGTCTCTCGGCTACAGAAAGAGAGAGAGAGTTTGTGTGTGAAAGAGAGAGAGAGAGACAGACGGACAGAGAGACTGAGAGAGAAGCGGAAAAGATGAGAGATCCAGACAGGAAGCGAGAAAGATGGCAAAGCGTAATGATTTGTTTCTATTGGATGGGTTCGACTGTTATGAGAAAGTCGAAGCTCCGCCCACTTTCGTCAGGTTGTTGTTTTTTTAGTCTTTGATGCATCTTACCTTTTGTCTTCTTTAGGCTTTCTAGTTATTTTGTTTCCTTTATTGTCCTTACATGTCTGTCTTTCTCTTGAAATCTCCTTCTTTTCTCTCTCTCTGCACTTTATACTCCGTTATTAAATAGTTTACTTTTAGAATTATGTAGTTTTCTTTAGGTGTTGGTGGATTTTCTTTTGTTCTTAAAAAGTTTTACAATACAGTATTTGGTCCCCGCTAAATTTGCTTTGGTTCGTTTTGTTTACTCTTTCACAAGCATTACATTATAATGTATAATATAATATATATTTTTTTTTTTTTTAAATCTTGGCTAACAAAACGTGAAAAGTTAATAAGCAAACCGATGCGAAAAAAAAAAAGAAATATCAAAACCCACGTACAATTCAAAACCAAAATCAAAATCATTACAGGCTATGGCCGATGCGAATCAACAAGGTGTTTTTACTTTATGTCAAAAGTTGTAAGATGTTAGTACTGTCTCTCAAACCAGTAAATGCGTCGCATTTTCAGCGCCACTCAGTAGAAAACGGTAAGACCTAACTTTATGAAATTAATTTTTAAAAAAAAGGTTTTTCCACAGTCTTTTATGATTAGTCTTATATTATTGACTAAATTATAAGTTTTCCGTTTTTGGCTTGAAAGTGGGTTTTAAAGTATTGCTTGACCATCTAAGTTCCCAATTACGCTGTTCATAGGTCATGCGTTTTCTATTACTAAACATTTTATCTTTTAAACTGGCATTGTAGCATCAGTTAACACACCGCTTTATTCGGCGGACAAATAAAATTTGTCACTGTCTATAGCCGGGTACTCATTTTACTGCTAAGCAATACAAGGATATAACTTTGAGGAGCCTTTCCCAAGGACTTTATCATCACCTGTCTATTCAGGATTCAAACTTTGAATCTCTTTTTTCCGTAAGCCGAGTATTTATCTCTAGACCACGGTGATAAACAGTGTCCAATTTATTTCTGCAAAAAACTTCTGTTGAAAATAAATATTTAACAAGGCACGCGTTAAAAAGTTATTGAGGAAGGCAAGAGTTTTAACACAGTCGGCTTAATTGTTTCCTTCCTCAGGTTTAAAGGTCACGCGTTTTAAACATAGAGAATTTATGTTGAGTACCTTTATGATAAAGACAGCGATAGAGATGAAAGAAACAGAGAGAATGAGTTATAAAGATAAACAGACAGATAATTAGACAGTTGGATAGATCGGACATAGAAAAATAGATAGATAGACGGTCACCTGGAGAGCTGCCGATCGAAGAGACGGCATGAAACACTGTGTAGCGACAAAACAAAGAATAGATCTAGGCTATTATATGTTGATAGAAAGTAGATCGACAGATTAATAGACAGATAAATCAGAGATAGACGGACAGATAGATAGATAGATAGATAGATAGATAGATAGATAGATAGATAGATGGATAGCTATATTGATGCATAGATAGGTAGATACATGATAGATGTAGATAGATAGATAGATAGATAGAGTAGATAGATAGATAGGTGAGTAGATAGGTAGATAAATAGATAGAAACACAGATAGATAGATACATACATATATAGATATACAAATAGATTAATAGATATTTGTATAGAAAGATAGATAGATGGATGGATAGAAATATAGATTAGATGACTTGATTTATAAATAATTAGACTGATAAATAGATAGTTAAGTAGAGAGGTAAATAGTTTGAATATGGATGTGTAGAAAGTTATTCATAGATAGTAATTTTCACAAAATAAATATCGGTATATTGATGGAGACGCAAATAGGAAGAGGGAGTGGGTGATAGGAAGAGGACAGGATTATTCTGAAAAAAAAAA
>BMAT01003295.1:73517-89339 GCA_019649035.1 Elysia marginata
TAGATTTATATCTAAATTTCTAGGCTATTTTTTATTTTTATCTCATCATTCATATTGTATACATGTATATTTTTTAATAACAATACTATTGCTTTTCTTTTATTGTTAGTCCTGTCCATATTTATGTAAATGTCTTACACGTTTTTTATTTTTTTTTTGTCTGACGAAGGCGTAAAGCCGACAGTTTACTTGTTTTGTCAATATTTTTAGAGCTAAAATATATATACCTTACTTTTAAAAAATTGACTTGCTTAGCCATTTTGGTAACTTGTACCAGCGGGCACCTAAGACTTATGGGGAAAAGTACTGAGGTGGAGAAATAGATCTACAGCAAACCCCGTGTGGGCAAGGTTATTTATGCTTTAGCTTGCTCGCCTGAACTCGACAATATCCAACAAAAATGAATGAATTTGTTTGTAATTATACATGTACCCAGCATTTAAGCTAAAAGAACTGTCTATCAGAACTATCCAATCCACAGCTGAATTCACAGCTAGCGTAGCGTTTGCATTAGCTCGTCCCCTTAGTTTAACACGTACGCGATGCTAAGGCAAAAGGTCGTGATTCTGTCGTTTGTGGTCGTAGTGGCGGTGTTTCATTGGATAGAAAAGACAATAATACTGCTTTGAAAAGGCTCTTCCAGTATCTCTTTCGAACTATGCGGTTTTGAATTTTTAATAATTCAAAATATAGCAACCTTAGGCTTTCAAAAATATTTGGAAGGAAAACATAATTGAAAATCCTGTTGGTTCCGATGGCGGTGATAAATTTCGACCTTGGTCGCAATCGACAGATTATGAGTATGACCATTTCTATAGAGGTATTGAATTCTGCCGCGGAAAATCAAAGTGCACTAACTTTCATTATGGTTTACACTGCAGATACTGCACTTTGCATGTCTGTTGCCATTTCTTGGTGAATTCATTTCAAATTAGGAAAAACCAATATATTCATTTCAAGTATAACATTAAATCTTTAAGACAGCACTGTTAATGTCTGTGTTATTCCTGAAAACATATTGTCCCTCGTCACAAACGAAAGATTATAGACTTTTTGTCAAAGTCTCCTGTGTATACTGTGAGGAGATGTATAGTTAAATTATTTATAGACAAGTTGGCTGCTCATTAAACTTATGTACAAGTCAGTGGAGGTCATCATTTGTGTGTTAAAAGAAATCAGATTTAGACACTTAGGTTCTAGTCTACCACAGTGACTAGATGATGACATTGTGAACTGAATAAAAGATTAACATGATTTCGAAGATCCTTATCCCAATGTAGTGCCCATACCTTCAATTCAATAAGATCACCAAACTGACGTATTCACCTTAAAAGATACAAGTGGTTTGCTGGAAACATTCAAAAGCGAAATCTCATTGACAATTTTCATAAAAGAAAGTTGTATAAGTGTGAGGTGTTTTTTTTTCCTCTTTAGCTTTGTAAGATTTTAACTCATAATTCCCAGTTAATAGCATTGAACTGCCTTTTTTTTTTCAAAGTGTATATATATTCATGTTTATTGAGGGTTTCCTTCTGTTCCATTGGGTTATTTCAGACCTCTCCATAGCATAGTGTAAGGCTTACGATAATCACTTACTCATCAAACCTAGAATAACCGAAACACACAGAGGTGTCCTAAGCAGGAATATTAAAAATATTTTCTTTATATATTTTTCTCTCCCTCTCTCTCTCAAAAAAAAACATGCAAAAAAGGCATAAAGAGATCATAACAAAGTGTTAGTGGTAACAACTCTTCAAGAGTTACTTTTAATTAACTGTGCTTTCTCCCCACATTATGATTCATACAAAAGATTGTCAAATATTTTGTTTTATTCTGATACGCCAGAGTATTTGCTCTTCCACACCCACTAACCACAACTTTCTATTTTACATTCTGGTCAATATTAGAGCCTGCAACTTATACTTCAATCTAGACATGTAATAAACATACCTCAATGCAAGTAGTACGTGTGCCCCATTGAACGCAAAGGTGGATGATTGCATCTCAACCAGAAAGTAATTAGAGTGCGCTGATGCGCTGATTGTATAGAAATATTGCAGTTCAAAAATTGGCCATAAAGCGATTTCAACTTCAGAACATGACAAAAAGGCACAATTTAAAAAAAAATGGGTAAACATTAGTTGCAGGGTAGTAAATGGCCACTGAAAAAAAAAGCTGAAAACGCTGTGAGACTCTTGTGCTTTGAAATCAATAAAATTGAGACAAAAATTGGGGCTGAAATCTTAAGTTTGAGAGAAAAAAAAACTAAAACCAGCTTAAACTGACAGAATAACATCCATGTAGCTAGCGGTAGGTTTTTGGGTTTTTTTTGTTTTCTTTTTTGCTTCACCATTTTATTCAGAGAGGTAGGACAGTTTCCTTAGCAGTTCAAAGTTATAAGATAGACCTAGAAATGTATAATTTCTTTATTGGTAGAGTTATTTTCTAGGTGAAACCTAAAGCACTGAGGCCAGCATGGTCGAAAAACACTTGAAACGTGAGATTTGTGGCTGTGAACAGATTGAGAGAGAGAGAGAGAAAGAAGGAGAGAAAGAGACAGAGACTTAGAGACAGAGAGATAGACAGACACACAGAGAAAGACGAAGCAAAAGGAAGGGAGAAAGAGACGCCTACTCAAAATGGAAATTTGAAAGAACCTTCCAAAATCAAGGTTCACATTGAATTCCATTCAGCAGTGATTTTAATCCATATAGATGAATTAAAGCAGGGCTATCGAAAATCTGATAAATTAAAATCATAGAAAAGGCAATGCACGAAATAATGCTGATCTGTAAGTTTAATATACATGACCAAATGGATTATTACTGCTGACAAATAGAACAAATACATAAAAAGAAGACAAATATGTATACACGTACAGATATAATTGATGTTCTTTAAACCATAAGCTTCTTTACCTTTGAATCTACACAAAATTTTCAAACTGTCCCCAAACCTAAAAAAAATTGTATCTGACTCTTAAGCATTCCTTATTGTTCATTGCAGTTAAGAATAGTATCACTTTTATTTAAGCTAATACAAAAATTTAAGAATCTACTGTTTTGAAGGTATGAAAGACAAACTGAATTAAATAATTCTTGCCGAGACTAAAGTTGAGATTTTGCCCTGACAACTTAAGTGCTTCTATTTGGTGAACAATAATGTTAGCTTTGAAATGTAACAATTGCACTGATACATAGACAGATACCATGTACTGGCCTTTAGGATAAGGAACAATTTGATATGATCAACCTATGTTGGCAATGTTTCATTAGCTTTGACAGAGTGGTGAAATTGACACTATCATTCAAACTGTGGGGAGTAGTACATATGTACATCTATGGATTAAATCAAGGTTTGAGAAGACTCAGGTTCCTGGCTATCAGAACTTAAAGCACAATAGTCTTGCAGTCTTTGTAAATAGGCAAAGATTTCCCTGAAAGCCGAGGTTGTATAATTATGTCTGTCATGTTTCGTGGTAGTGGTGGTAATGATGGTGATGATGGTGTTCATGGATGTGGTGGTGTTCGTGTCGCTGTACCAAAATATGTTCCTCTCCTGATGCTGCTGCTGCACCTGTTCCTGTGCTGGCATCCTGGTCCCAGGCATGCTGCTCACGCTCTATCCACTGAGCCACCTGCTGCATGGCTTGGCTGTGGTCCTTGTCGCGGTGCCGGTGTCTCCTGTGATGGTGCGGAGACACACTTGCTGGTACATGACCTGGAAGACTCAATGGTCGAAAACGACGGCCTCGTGGATCACTGTTGCTTACGTTGTTGTCTGTGGTGTTAGTTGTCGTACTGCTACTGGAGTTCAGGGTGAAGTTTAGAGAGTTCATTTTTGTATTGGTAGCTGATAGAGCGGCAGCTTCTCCTAGGCCAGAGGCTGCTGCTGCTAAAGCCATCTTGCTGCTACTGCTATTCTGCAGCTGTTGGTCCACTGTCTGTTGAGACTGTTTCTGGCTCCGCTGTCCACGTCTTCCCAGATTCCCAGAAATCCCTGCAGCGACGTGAGGGTCATACGACTTGGACCTCCCGTGGTGATGGTACTCCTGTGGCTCTGTTGTTGAAGATGTAGTCAGCATGCGAACAAAGCTGTTCCCCACTGTGACATGCTCTGTGTTGGGCCCTCCACTGTTATCACATTTCTCTCTGACATGGGGGGCTTCACTCGCAAGAGAGAGACCAAAGGCGACTGCTGAGAAGAGAAGATTGTCACATTTGGCAGAGCAGTTTGGCTTGCACAGACAACTGCTCTGGTCACCAGCATTGTGAAAGTCACTGGTATCCTTAGGCTGAAGTGACCCACACCTTCCTGCTTTATTACCAGTTATCACATTAGAAAATTTGATATTAGCACCTGTAGTTGTCACATGGGCGGTGGCAAGGTCATGTGACCTTGACCTGTGATGACCTTTATGGTAGCGTCGCGAACAGCCGGGGCGGTTGTTGGGACTCTGGTGATTGCTCTGAAACCTGGAGCTCGTGTTTTCCACACCAGCAAGGTCAAGGTAATAGTTGCGCCTATCCTGGCTTTCCTCAGCCCTTCCTTCCTTCAGTCTGGACATTACTCCTTCGTCTCCTTTTGATCTCTCTGTGATCTCCTCTTTCAGTGAAACAAAGAGTTTTCTTTCTTTGGTTTCTGTTGATTTCTCTTGTTTTTCAAAGTTATCTTGCCTGCAGCGGCATATTACCCCGCAAGCCTTGATGCAGCCGTGGCTTTTTTCTCCATCTTCCACATTGTCCTCTTCTTCTGTGTCTCCCTTATGAAAGCCTTTACTAAATGTCTTTCTCCTTGTCCACCAGTGGTCCAGCCTGCTGTTTCCTAGTTTGATAGCCCTCACCTCTCCAGGGCTGTGTTCCCTGTCCTGGAACGCCACGCAGACACCTGTCGCCGCCGACACCCCCTGGTGAGTGCTGGCTTCCTGGTTGTGTCGCTGGGAAGATGATGTGGCTGCTGCAGCTCGTTGATGACGACGTCTGTGATGTCGACTTTGGTAGCTGTGGTGAGGATGATGATGGTGGTGGTGGTGGTGGTGATGTGGAGAGCGGTGGGACTCATCTGGTTGATGCTCACTCAGCCGCCTAACGTGGAAAAAAAAATAAAATTGGTAAACATCAATACTTTTAGGCATGTTCAGCCAGAGGTAGAAATACAACAAGTTACAATTACATGGTAATAGAGTATTTTGCATCATTTGTTGAATAGAAACCCGGGTATCGCATCATGCAGTGATCTACAGAAATACATCATATATAATAATCGCCAGTTTTATCAGTAATGAACAAACTTAAAAGAAAATGAGATAATAGCTTTCAATTAAATAAAAATCGAATCGAAACCATTAAGGTACGCAACACTACACCACAGAGAAAATGATCTATAGAAAAATGCAACTTAATTAAAAGGCACTCTTTTGTATGTTAAAAATGGAATTTTCCAAAAAGCGAATGTTAACAAGCAAGTTGCTGGGCCAGGTGTGGTCTCGATTGCCTGGGAGAAGCGTTGAACAAATACATATTTACAGAGGACGAGTGTCTAGCTCTAGGCAGTTATCATTTATAGGAAACGTGAAGAAGGAAATGCAAATATAAAAGCTGCTGTTTCCTTTTGCTTGTCTTCGCTTCGTTATTATGCTACTTAGGCTTAGGTTCGACAGACAAAAGAGCATATTCGATTTGTGCTTGAATTTCCGGCAAAAATATAAGCTTTTATTGGTTGCGTGAAAGTTTTCAAATGTCATCGAAACTTCTCGGCACAAGAGGTCGGGGATAAGAGGTCAGATCGGCAAAACTCGTGGAAGGACAGAAGCTTACTACATGTACATAATGCAAAAACTGAAACATCAGAGAACTAACGGCTCAAATGCCGCGGGCTCTTGACAAAATTAATAAAAAAAAGCGCAGCTTAAGGAACTGCTTTACTCCAAACTTGTGAAGTTTTAGTTGGAACTAGAAGACGTCAAAAGCGGCGTGAGGGTAAGGATGGAACAACGACGGCGTCATGACAAATGTAGGGGTGTTTAGGATATAAAAAATATTTAGAAGGATGTATTAATTACGCTTCTTGTTAAAGTATATGCGCCATTTTTGCACTCTATGACCAGGAATTACTTTCCATTTTAATAAATTGATGAAGTTTTATCTTATCTAGTCACAGTCACCTGAGCTGTTGCCGCACTTTGTTCCTCTCCATGTTCTCCTGCACGAGATCAGCCAGAAGTTGGTGGTCTGACAACGCATGCTCAGTGGGGACCTCGGCCTGGTTGTCTGCTAACAGCTCTGTGGCTTCCTTGTGTTCTGGGATGTCTGATCCCACAGTTTTGTTCACCTCTGCTGCGAGCGGGGCGGGCAGGAAGAGGCCGCTGTCCCGGGCAGCACTGCACACACTGGGTGGAGGGGCCAGCTGGACGGCAGACGCCAGTGAGGCAAGCCTAGCCTGCTGCCCGCGATGCTCGTTGGTACGCTTGACGAGATGCTGCTTCTGCTGTTTCTGCTCCGCACCGGCGGCCCGTGTCAGGTTGTTGAGCTTGGAGAACTCCCGGACCTTGTTCTTCGGGGCTCGCGCTGTGTTCCGGCTGCGCTCTGAAACCCTTGCGGCAAAAGTTGCTGTCTGGCTGGTGCCGCTGACGATGTTGTTCCTTTTGCTGGTAGTGACGTTGTTGAAGTTGTTCTTGTCAGTGTGACAGTTGCTGTTGTTGTTGTCGCCGCTGCAGCCAACGTCTAGCACTCGGCCTGGCGCCACTTGCTGCAAGTTTGCCGCGCCTCCGTCCTGCCCGACAGACAGGCGAAGCTTGAGAGTTTTGGCTCCATTCGGCGGGAGTTTGATGGAAGAGCCCACTGCGTCATACAGGGCCTTTAAGAGACTGGATAAATCCTGGTGAGGGAAATACAACACAAAATTTAAAAACATTATTTAGTGCCACCAGGATATAATTATGACGTGGTTTAAACAATTTATGGCTATGAGATGTTTATCGAGTCGAGTACGAGCCAAACCACTACATAAGAAAACATCTCCCAAAGCATTTATTTTAACTTTGGACATTAACAAGGTTAGCCAAGTTTAAAAAATTACAGTTGCGTAAGTTCTAACGTCTTAACATTCTAACATTTTAAAGATTATTTCTATACACTAGGTGACATTTTGTGTGACCTGATCTTCTTACTACGCTTCGATCAAAGCCCTTTGATAGCGACTCTTCGCGTTATTGCGCGATTGAGCGGTAAAAGATAAGCTTTCCAATCAGGAGGTCCGAGGTTCCATTTCTCGCTTGGCAGGTCGACTTTGAATGCATAGGTAATGCATTTAGTCGCCTCAGGCACGTTTTGAGTTACAACCCAGGAGTGTGTAGCAAAAGACATTCTCAATAAGCTAGAGTGATGCGCTGTTAGACTGTTGCTCCTGTATATGTTCAGAAAGTCCTTTGGTTGCCAATGGCCCGTCAGCTAACGCACAGGTTTTGTAATGCGGCGCTGCAATTGGTGTTATTTTATAGATGGAAACTTAAATAGTTTGAGACAGCTTAATGATTTATTTGATTAAGCAATTTAAGGCATCAAACTGAGGGCGAATTTAGGGTATCCTGCTCGCAACTCATCAAGTTCTGCTTCTTATGTACACAATCACGTATAGAATTAGAAACCTCTCCTTTACTCCTTCTCTCTCTCTATCTATCTCTCTCTATCTATCTCTCTCTCTTTCCTCCCTTCTCTACTCTAATCCCTCCCCACCCCAAATCTTTAACTTTAATATGATTTCCGCATCCCTTTGTATGGATATGTAGTAATGACATTGCTAAATGTACAGCACTAGGTACAGCATCTGGCACATTAAAAGAAGTTAAGTTCACACTTCTACCTCCCACAAAAATGTCCGTCACAAAGCACTGACATCGAAAAACTGGTTCAGTGCGCGGCCTTGTTGGACAGCTGCAAGTAACACACTAAACGGTTTACTAGTGAAAACAACTTCTTTATAGTGAACTAGAAAACTAATCCAAGCCAATGCCTCACAGCATAGAAAAAAACCTGGATACATTTTCACATGAAAATGCCTTTCTATAAAATTTAGCTCGAAACTAAACATAATTAGTTATTTCACGAACAAACACACCCACATACACACACCTACGGAACATCCCGGGATAAAATAAACAACAAAAACAAAAATCCTTCTGAGGGAAACGAAAAACGCCGATGTTCGTAGCAGTAGGACATTGTCTTTCATTAAGTCCTCTTGTTTTGATCTTCTTCCAAAACCTCTTGGCGCGGCCTATAAACTTCAAGCAAGCTAAAACTAATGTGTTCTTTTGTAGTCTTTTGATGTGCCAGCTTTTGAAGTGGTCATACCCGAGTATGACTCGAAGCTCCACTCTCCAATCTTCACTCGCTAGCAGCTCTTTTCTCAAATCAATCTCTTTTTCTATACGCCAACCCTTCTGAGGTGCGACCCGGGGATCAAATGCAGAGCTTTTGCTTTCATTCATTTGGGTTTTGATATCCTTTTTTTTTTTAAACTGAAAAGCGATTCTGGCCAGGTAAACAGAGCAATCTTCTCAAATCTCGGCCTGGCTAAATTGTTGACAGGTGGGCTAAAACAAGAGGTCGGCGCGGCTTAGCTTTACACCACCACGTAAATAACTTCACTCCAGGAAATACAGAACATAAACCCTAGCTGAAGAGCAGAAAAAGGCTTCAGAAAAAGGGAGAGATACAGAGAAAAAAGAGAGACAAAGAGAGTAACAGTGAGAGGGGGGCAAAGGGTAATAAAAATCAAACAGAAAGAGAGTTGAGAGAGAGAGAGAGAGAGAGAGAGAGAAAGAGATATATATTTATCCCTATAGAGATAAAAGAGGGTTATTCTGGTAGATGTTTTAGACGAAGCACATCACAAAACAATAACTATTTTATATTTTAGTTACATTATATGTACCAGGTCCAAACTAAAGACAACAAGGAGGACGTGTCGATACTGATGGTTGGGAGAAAAATCAAACTAGAGTTTGAGCAGGACACGTCAAATCTGAAGGATGCAAACATACTGTGGGGTGTGATTACAGTACAGAGGCCTCTTTATGTGGATGGTATTCAAAGAGAACCTATCTGTGGGGTAGAGGGCCTGTGTTACTTGATACGATGGTGTGTATAGGTAATGATGTACCCGTGAAATAATGAACACAATGATGGCGGAGCTAGAGCAATAGTGGCACAGTACGGCTAGCGCACTAGCAGTCAAAGTTTTGTCAGGCTGAAATACAGGATGGAGAGAGAGACACACAGAGAGACAGACAGACAGACAGACAAATAGGAACAGGCAGAGGTAGAGACATCTAGAAAGAGAAAGAAATAAACAACGGCAGATTAAAAATAGAGAGGCAAAGAAAAAATTACACAGACATTGAGGGCAGAAAAGGGAAAAGAGGGAGGGGGAGAGAAGGCAGAAGTGACAGGTGAGCCCTAGAAAAAACAAAAGAGACAAAGAAGTGGGGAAAAAACGCTGATATTCAACGATGAGGAAATTGTTCTGATAGAAGTTGAGCAATGAGCAAGAAGGGATCCTTAAATCTTAAACCCGTATGATAAAGATAGAAACCTATCTGAGAGACCCTCCCTACTAGATTAATGGCATTCCGCAAGAGAACATCACCCGACTTCAAACGTATTTTGGTGCAGTGGGGGTGAAATAGCGTGAACTCAGACGAGTGACGATAAAGTAGACCTATGCTTTACCTGAGCTAACAATAACAGCGCAATGCTAACAATTGGTTGTGAAATATCAGTTTTACTATTTATCTAAAGATAATTTATGTTATCTTTAACTAAGTCAAATAAGAAATGTCCATGAGAATTTGCGGCTCGTTCGCCAAAATTTGAAGGACACACTTTCCTAGATCCTCTTGTACTGTGTAAGTTCGAATCAGATTGGATTATCGACAGGTGTCTGGGCTTTACGCCTTTCATTTTCAGCTTTGGTCTAGAAATGGTTCATTCATTTGAGTTAATTATACAAAAAAATAGAGAAATAAATTTGGGGGAGGGATTCTTATAAGTATAGCGTGTATTCTCCTTCCTCTTCTTCTTTTTTCTTTTTCTTCTTCTTCGGCGTTCCTTGGTCATTCAGAAAGTCCTGTCAGCTTGATGTATATTGTCGCCAGGAAACGGTCGAAGGTCTCTATGTCCCCTACAGTTTTTGCGGTATGATGAGTTGATATCAGGATTTCATGGCCACGTTGGTTCTTTTTTGTTCTCTATAGAGGGCACTCCTTCAGGAAGTGGTGTACTGTTTGCTGTGATATGCCTCATTCACACATGGTTGTTGAGCCGCTTCCCATTTTCAGGCATTTTGTACTGGATCTGGTGTGCTCTTTATGGCCTGTTCTTAGTCCAAAAACCATGCCCTGGTCTTTTCGAGGCATCATCGATTTTCTTACCAAAGGCTTTTAATTGCTTACTCTTTAATATCGTAAGGTAAGAAAAGTTAAGGAGAACTGCAGCTGATGTCAAAACCATACACACCAAAAGCCATTGTTTCTTTAATCAACTGTCTTTATTCTAACCTAAAATACACGGTACACAGTACAAGATACAATGAGTCATGGGGTTCCTAGTTATGACACAAAAAATTCACTCTTTATAATTGTAACGTTATTATACTACGTGAACTCTGACATAATGTCACTGTCTGCCCTACCATTCGGCTTACGTAATACATAAACTACTTGTTTCACTATTTTTAAACTAAAAACACCGGCTGGTTATAAAATGCCTCTTCCCCCTTTTTTAACACAAATAACGCTTGTTCGTGAGTAATTTTCTTTAATTCGATAAAGAAATAAATTAAAACTTGTAGGCTCTTTAGTTGTGTCCGAGTTTGCTGTGCATAACCAACATGAATAATCCTATCCTCAACAGGCGTTCCTATCTCTTCTACCCGTTAACCATCTTAACTATTAAACCTGAGAGTGGCCCATGTCACAAAACATTCAATTGGGAATGAGATCAGAGGGCTAATTACCGTTTCTGTTGGCAAATTTCCTAGTCAATTGATTGCGGACAAGAGCGATAACTTTCTGCTCCGTTTTCATTCCCAATTTTAACTATGTGACCTCATTTCCAATAACACAGCTAAAGTAGGGAATTTTCTTTTTTAAAAATTATACTTGACCAGAAATTATAGAGGTTCAGCAACATTATGCAAAAGACGGAGTGTATTTATCCTTCACATTAAATTTTTAATGAATTCCCCAAGCAAGGAGATTGGATTAGTTTCTAGGTGTTAAAACTGACAAATTGCCTGTCGCTCAGAATGGGAATGGGGAGGTGGGTGAGTTAAGCTCGGTTTTCGGACTTGGGGTCACATATTATAATTAATACGAATTTCGTAGGCGGCGGCCTTTTATCAAAGCGGAATAGATTGTTCTACTGTTGCAAATTGCTTTATTACTATGGAAAAGTTTTTCTTTGTTCTGCGATACAGAGACCATCCGTTATCGGCCCGCTCATGAGGATGAAACCTATTGGGGAGGAAATCGGGGATGGCTGATGAGCTAATGGGGCCCGTTCGCCAATCGTGTGTTGTAAAATACACGCCATATATGGGTGTTCTTACGTCAAACGTTATCGATGTCTGCGCTAAAAGTCTCTAGTGACACGGGCGGGCCCATTGGCAAACGTTAGAAGTTGCTATCAAGTAAGTTCTGGGAAGCAACGTCTCCAGGATAGATCAGCTGACCGAAGAGCAACTGCAGTAGAATCTGGATAAAGCAAGCACCTCAAACTTTACAGAAAATTAATATGAAGTTAAGTCAGACACACGGGAGTTGATATTGAGCAAAAGTTTTCCTTGAAAATGTTGGTTTCAGTTAAGTAGGTTCCATAGTATTCAAAAATCTCTACCCAACTTGTTTTCCCTCCATGGTTTGGCCTCTTTCCTCTAGTTGTCTTGCCACTGGTCTTTTTGCGGACCGTGCTCGTACTCACCTCCTTCGTTATTCGGCCGTGTCCGTCAAAATCGTAGAGAGTAAAGGACCACTCGTGCTTTGCAGTGTCAGAGCCCTCTAGTTGCACCCCGCACTCCAGTTCCTGCAATGAGGCAAACAAAAACATAACTCAATTTATTTTTTCGGTTCTAAAAATTTTAAAATTAAATATTCCAATGTGAGCTATCTATTTTTTATACCCAATATCTGGTTTTAAACCAATCAATCAGTTTATCTATCTATTTATTTCATTCTGTCTGCCTGTCTGTCTAGGCCTAACTACCTAAACCTAACCTCCGGCCATCTCTTATCCACCATACCCTGACCGTGTCAACTTTTGAAGGATATATAATACAATATCTAACCAATTACACACCGCCTGACCGCTTGTCCACATAACACGAGGACCGTGTTGACCCGCTACCGATATAAAAGAAGACATCAAAGTAACCGCTTCACGCTGAACTGACCTCTGGTTTATTTTTCATTTAGCCTGGCATTGACCACAAATCCCGGGTCCTTTCATTGTGATAACGCCACCCGTGTCTCTCTGCCCGGACCGAATCTAATCAAAACAACAATGAGATCTGAAGCAAAATACTTAAACTGATGTTTTTTCTGTTTTTATTTTTCTCTATGTAAGAATACTGTGTTGGTCAGGTCCTTGTATCTGTTAGTCTCTGTGTGCCTATTAGTCTGTCTGTATCAATCTGTCGCGGTTTCAATCTGCATCAGTAAATAGAGAGTTTAAAAAGATAAACAAATTCTCTCTCTCTCCCTCTCTTTCTCTCTCCTATCTCTCTTTCTCTCTCTCTGTCTCTCTCTGTCTCTGTCTCTCTCTGTCTCTGTCTCTGTCTCTGTCTCTCTCTCTCTCTCTCTCTCTCTCTCTCTCTCTCTCTCTCATGACTTCCTAGACCGTTAGACGACAAAAAACGTTGTTAATTGCACAAACTTTTAAAAACTGTGAAAGGCTATATATTTGCCCCAAATGCTTTTCCTCTTTGAAGAAAACAGTGCGCATTTACGTGAAATTGTCTCTTAAACCTTTGTCTATCGCATTTGTATCCTATCGGATAAAACCTGATATTTTGCATCTATAACAAAAAAAGTAAAAAAAGTTTAAACAAATAAAATTTAAAATAATAAAAAAAACGAAGTAAGTTGTGTTTGAGGCAAACCTAAAATGCTCCATTCTAACCCCATGCATCTGGCGTTTGACATTAAAATGTTTCACAATCGTAACACAGAAGAGTATCTCATTGTTTCAATCTCTTCTAGGTGGGTGTATGTTCCCACTTCATCTTCCCAGCTCTCAACACCAACCCCATACCATGACTGCAGAGCTGTGCCAAGCTGTATACACACGTACAAGTTATAAACCTTACTTCACAGTTTGACAAAAAAGTGGCCATAGTTAGCGGGAATAGCCAAGGAGGAAAGATCATAGTACAGTTATATTAACTATTGTGTGAAAGAAGATAAAGGAAAGAGGAGAACAAAGAGCATAGAGAAGGAGGTATAAGATATGCATTATAAAAGTATAAATATGTATGAAATCAAAGCGCATGGAGTAGATCAGCTAGAGATCAAAAGAAACAAAACTTGGTTAAAGAAAGAGAAAAAAAAGGCCGGGCAAAAATGAGACAAGGGCAAAACAAAATAGAGGGAGAGGATCGGCTGGTTAAGACTGAGAGAAATGAGATTGACAGAAACCTTCAGATAAAGAATGCAACAGTTGAAAAGTCTGTATGAAAGAATGATACTTAGATCTTCTTAAAGCGAGATACATAAAGAATGAGAGGCAGAGAGAGAGAGAGAGAGAGAGAGAGTGAAGGAGAAAGAAGAGGTGGGCAAGGGAGAAACAAAACGGCTTAATGAGAAATCAAGGAAAGAAAGAGATAAAGAGTCTCTTAATTTCTTTGCTGCTGGTGCTGCTACTACTGCAGTAGACAGAAGGTAGACTAAAAGTAGATCTACATGGTGGAGTGAGAGAGTCCTGTCTGCCTGTGGTATAGGCCTAGTCTATCCCCGCCAGTAAACGGCTCAACACTCTCCAAACACCAGTGAAAGATCAAACAGCCAGGGCTGACCTTCATCTCCTCACATGAAAGAGAATCACCTGGCTAAAAACACACCATGCACGCACACACACACACACACTTCAATCCTCGCTCCTCCCCCAGACACTTCCAAGTATAACACCTCAGGAGAGCAGACTAGGAATTCGGGAGGCCAAAAGTTAAAAGGGAGGAAAAACACTTCATAATAATAAAACGTAATTTTTTTAACATGCCACCTGCTTTTAATATATTACTTTTCATATCAAACATCGAAAGCCCCTCTCCCTACCCACGCGCCACCCTTTTTAGACATAACAATAATAGGACATTTTTTATTTTCTACGTCGTCTGAAAAATCTTTATCTTCACACTTTGCGTGAGAAAACAAAATAATTTATTTATACTACACTGGTTTAAATAGACTCGTTGAAAGTTGAACTTAATACAAGTTAAAACAAGGTAACTAATCCTTTAATATTAAAACCAAACCCGTTGTCACTTAGCAGGGGAAAAATAAACAACAAAAAAAAAAACGGTGCCCCCTAGCTGAACTAAGCTGCATTCTACAAATTGCTTCAATGGTTTTCATTTACATCCACGATATTTCAACCAACATTATCCCCCTCTCTTTATCTTCACCCCATTGATTTACTTGATGGCTGAAGTAAGAATAAAAAAAATGAAAGGACACTTTATTTAAAACCAGTTTATATATTTGCGCAATTTCCTTTGAACAGCTCTAGATTCACATTACAAATTGATATGATGAAGAAAAAGCGATTTTAGTGTAGACTTGAATTTTACTTTATTTTTGTCAGTTACGCCAAATGGTGCCAGTTCAGATGATTTCCGACCCAGTGCATACAAAACATGAAATATAGTAAGTACTATTTCAAGCTGATGACTTATTCACAAAGCGATTTATTGGGCAGCATCAATACCCTAAAACATATTATACGTGTTTAGAGTTCTAGCATCTAGCACTGGTGCAACAGCTTTTGCTCTAGTGATATCCAGTTGTGGCGAAGCGCTACAAATCAATCGTTATTGAATCGTTCATTCAGGGCAGTAAGCTTTGGGTTACAATCGGGTTGCATGACTTTGGTTACACAATCAAGTAATTCTTTACATAAACTAAATAGATCGTAGTCGCAGTCGTAGCAGTAGTAGTAGTAGTAGTAGTAGTAGTAGTAGTAGTAGTAATAGTAGTTGTAGTAGTAGTAGTAGTAGTAGTAGTAGTAGCAGCAGTAGTAGTAGTGTAGAAGTAATAGTAGTAGTAGTAGTAGTAATAGTTGTAGTAGAAGTAGTAGTTGTAGTAGTAGTAGTAGTAGTAGTAGTAGTAGTAGTAGTAGCAGCAGTAGTAGTAGTAGTAGTAGTGTAGAAGTAATAGTAGTAGTAGTGATAGTGGTAGTGGTAGTAGTAGTAGTAGTAGTAGTAGTAGTAGTAGTAGTAGTAGTAGTAGTAGTAGCAGCAGCAGCAGCAGCACTAGTAGTAGTGCGGTGGTATAATAAAAATTATCATTGCTGTTATTATTATAATTATTATCAACATCATCATTATAATGATAACGTTAGCGACAGAACGTAGAGCCGGATGAGTGTTCAATCAATCAGTTCCTAGCCAGGCCAATGTTAACAGGTTTAGATTTGTTTGTGCGAGATAGCCTGGTGCAGTGCCAACATCAAAGGCTGTCGGTTCAAGCCCTTAATGAGGATTACTTTGATGTAACAGAGCTGGGGTTGATCGACATGATCGGCATTATCCTCAATAAAGGGAATGTTG
>BMAT01003295.1:129244-140202 GCA_019649035.1 Elysia marginata
AGTTTCGAAATAGCGCAAGTCGCCAAACCACCACCTTAGAAGTGAGATTGGAGACAACTGACTCTCAGGAGTAAAGTAATAAACCTTATAATAATTTTTGTGTTCCTCACTGACGAGCTTCTTCCAGTGAGTAAGTGAAAAAAGCCTTGTTTTGAGGTTTGGTTTCAATTTGAGTTTGTAATGATTTTTTTCTCAGACAAATGTGTGTCTTGTATGAATATATTAAAAAATTGTAAAGATTCATGTGAGCCTTTATTAGTCTTGCACATTTTCTTTCCTGAAGTCTTATGAATAAGTGGACGGACTAAGATGGCAAGACGTGTGAATGAGTACAATGCTATCGTGTAATTGTATTAATGGGTTCTAAATGTGATGATTTGAAATTTCATTAGTATGTTGGTAAATCATTTTAGATGTCCTGAAATATTGATGTTGTAACCTAAACGTGTAGGTTAGGTGTCATGACTAGGCTTGCTTGTGCCAGGTACCAGAAAAGCGTAAGGGAGTGATAAGATACCTATTCTTAAGATAGACTGCTTTGAGTGTCCACTACAAGCCAGTTGGGCAGTACCCGCTTCCGGACTTAAGTGTTGCCTTAAACGTTTTAAGACGCTGACCTCACTCGTGATGAGGACGGTTAAGACCTAGGCCTCAGTCCTACGGCGGCCTAGGTTAAGACCGATTAGCTGGTCGAGTGTGCGTTTTGAATACCTTCGTAAATGTTCAAGAGCGTACCATCAGAGAGAAGTTAATTTGCTTTGGTTAGCGGGTTTGCTATGAGAAATCTGTAGCCGCATGTGTAGCTTTAGAGCGTATTGGGTTCATGCAAGGCCGTAACAGGCACACTAAACCTTTATACCTACATGTTTGCACATTTATATAATGTATTTTGCTTTCAAATGTTTGGCCATATGGATGTTTTATTTGATATAATTATGTGGTAATGAGTGTTGTATGCTTCTTTACTCCACAGGGTGTTTCTATTAATCTGTCAGATTATTTGATACGATACTGGTAACTGCTGGTTGGGTTTAGGTTAAGGCTTACATTCAAACCAAATTAAACAAGTTTCGCAGTAGAGCTGTGTGGATAAGCAAACAACATATTATTAAGTAATGTAAATATTCCCGTTCCCACTCTAAGAGTACCAAAGAAACAAGTAAGCTATAGGGTTTACCCCTTCATCAGACAAAAAAAAATAATTAAAACACATAAGACACAAAAATAGGCTTTCCTAGTTTCCAGCAAGACATAAAATAAACTGAAGGTCCTGACAAGAACACCAGTAGAACTTCCGTTGGTGGCAAGGATTTACTGATAACACGTTCTACTGAAGATCGATCTGACGCTTAAAAAGGCGAAGAGGTTCATGGCATTATCATCATTCCATGGATCTTTAATATTAACAAGAAGGTAGAGAAACTTGGAGAGATGGAACCGCAAAAATTTTTAATTTGGACACAGAGAAAAGGAACTTTTGAGAACAAGAGACGGGGCGAGAGAGACAGACAGAGATGGGGATGGCGAGAGAGAATGCGGGGGGGAAGAGAGAGAGACAGCGAGATTCTAACAGTTTATCTTCTTCGAATCTTTCTCTCTCTCTCTCTCTCTCACTCTCTCTCTCTCTCTGTCTCTGTCTCTCTCACTCACTCTCTCTCTCTCTCTCTCTCTCTCTCTCTCTCTCTGTGTGTCTGACCTTTCTTTCCTTCTCTTTCTCTCTTTTTCGCCACCAATCACCTCTGTCTCCATCTCTCTCATCTTTACCTCATCAATCAAACCGAACTAATGACACACCTCCGACTCTCTGAGGCACCCACCACCCAAACCCTTATCCGCTATTCACCGATTCCGAGAGTTGACAGTATGACCTTTTCACCCCTAGATCTCACAACCAGACAGCAGAGGCTCGTTCTCTTCCACTTTCTGTAACGTTAAAAGTCGAAGAGGCGAGCTCGTCGAGTTCTCTCAGAAAAAAAATCTGACATAATTATATCATTGATGTAGTAGGCCTATATAAAGGCCTACCCTCGAATGTAATGAAAACAAACAGATATAATAATAACAATAATAATAATATTAACAATAATAATAATAATAAAATCATAATAACAACAGCAATAATAACAGCAACTAAATTACAATAATTATAATAATAACAACAATAATATTGTTACTCATTGTTGCTTTCTTAAGAAGTATTCGGAGAATAATTATTGAGCTTCCTTACTCAAGGTAACTGTGTCACAAACAAGAGCAGCGTCACTAACGCCCAAGCACACCAGTACATTTGAAAACCATTTTTACCGATTATGCATGATGTTGCAGGAGCATATCAGAAATTCAAGCATTGTCTGTAGCTGGGTACCCATTTCACAGGTGGGTGGATTGGAGAAGACTGGGAAAGGGGTAAATTGCTTTCCCAAGGCAACTGCAACATGACAATTGACATGATCGGGAATCGAACCCGCTGCAGACAATGATGATGATGACTTGGTAATAATAAAAATAATATAAGAAGAAAAAGAAGAAGAAGAAGAAGAAGAAGAAGAAGAAGAAGGAGAAGAAGAAGATGAAGAAGAAGATGAAGAAAAAGAAGAAGAAGAAGAAGAAGAAGAAGAAGAAGAAGAAGAAGAGAAAGGAAGAAGAAAAGGAAGAAGAGAAAAGAAGAAGATTGTGTGTTTGTAATTTTGTTAGTTTGGTTTTTAACGTCCAAGTCAACTTCGGGGTTATCTCAGAGATGGGGCTGAGGACAATTGAAAGCGTGCTGCCACACTGTGATGTAAGGAGCGCTTGCGTACACCCCGCCCAGTTACATTATCCTGACACCGGGCCGACCAGACTTCTCCAGTTAGAAACCTTGGTGCCTACATGAACTCAGACATGTCCATGACATCTCATATCACAAAGACTTGCCATATCTTTCACTTTCACCCACGGAAAATTGGCAAAATTAGGAAATTCCTTGACAAAGATAAATCAAAAATTCTTGTTCACAGTCTTATCACCAGCAAATTAGACTATTGTAACTCTTTACTTCTGGGTTTGTCAAATGAAACAATGACTAGGTTGCAAAAAATGCAGAACAAATCAGCCAAACTGGTTACCCAAGCAAAAGCGCGAGACCATGTTCAACCAATTCTTCGTGAACTACATTCGCTGCCTGTCAAAGAACGTATTTGTTTCAAGATAGCTATCACTGTATTTAAATGCCTGAATGGTCTAGGCCCTCAGTACTTGAGTGAACTTCTAAACTCCTACTTGCCAAATCTATCCCTACGCTCCATGAACGAGAACCTCCTGGTTATTCCAATAACTAATCTGAAAGTGAGTGGACCAATGATATGGAATAGTCTGGAAAGCCACGTCAGAAAGTCACCAACAATGGCTGCCTTTAAAAAATGTCTCAAGAAAGAACTGTTTAAGAGATCTCCGAACCATTACGGATCATTGAGCAACACATACCCTCTCCCTTTTTCTTGCGAACATTCTCTTTTTCATCATTTTCCAAAGCGCCTTGGAGCACGGAGGATTCCTCTGTGGATTTGTGCGCTGTACAAGTCACTTATAGTTAATACAGATTACAGATTACAGACCTAACACTAAATCCCTAATGCCAGACACTAGGTGGATCAGCTGCTAATACCAATTTTAAAGTCCTAGGTTTGACTCGGCCGGGGATCGAACCACGCACCTCCCGATCTCTGAGCGAGTGTCTTACCGCTAGGCAAGAAGAAGAAGAAGAAGAAGAAGAAGAAGAAGAAGAAGAAGAACCGTGCAGCTAGTTATGCCCTCAAAACGCCCTCATTGCTCGCTAAACAATACAAAAAAGACAATTTAAAAAAAAAAGACGATTTTAATTCAAACTAATCCCAATTAAAACAACACTTCTGAAACAAAACAGCAAGTAATGAAGACTTGGAAACGTTCACAAGACTGTTTGAATGATCTACATGTAAATAGAGTATTTAACTACTGCAGTTACTGTAGCCTCTAAAAGAAACAAGCTGTGAATCTTGTTGTGAACCATATTAATCAAAGAGACTCAACCGCAAGAGGAAATAGAAACCTTGAAGTTTAAGTATGACAACACTCTCTCTCAAAACTATTTTTTTTTACAGTATCCGCTTACATGTTGATGAGCAAGGCCGTCAAAAAGAGGGGAAATAATTCGATTACAACTTAAATATTCGATGCGTACTTTTCGTGCTCTGGGGTTTGAAGAGCGTAGCTTACTAAAGACAGAAAATAACTGTGAGTTTGTTGTTTTTTTTTAACCTTTTTTCAAGTTCTATCAAGGATTTTGGTCGCAATAAAGACAGAATATACTTTAGAAAACCCACACAGAAAATAAAAAAAAGTGTAAGGTAACCCAATTCAAAAACTGAACGAGTCCAGTGAGATGTTAGATTTTTTTTATTCTGTTCAAATTGCGAGTTTGTTATTGAAGATTTGACTGCAACAGAAAGTGCCATGACTTGTCAGCATCGAACGTTCAGTTAAACACCCGTAGCCTAACAGCTCTCTTGAAAGTTGTTCTTTACACCTGCAAGTAAAGTTTGATATTGAAACACATACAGGGAGGACCTGGCTAAGAAATAGAGGAATTAGAAAGAGAGGAATGAGGAGAATATGAGGAGGGAATGGAGAGGATAAGGAAATGGATGAAGAGGGTGGCAGGGAAGAAGAGAGAGGGCGATATTTGGACAACGGAGGAAGTGGGATTGAAAGACATAGAGATAAATATTTTGAGGAGGGACAGAAAGGGAGAGAGAAACAGGGATACACGGAAAAGAGAAAGAAAGCGAGTCAAAGGTTGGAGATGAAGAGAGAGTATTGTGAAAAGAGAGACCTCACCTTGAGAAGAAAGGAGAAGGGGGGAGGGTCAGGGAGACGGCGAAAGCCGAGTGAAATACTAATACCACAAGACAGAAAGAAACAGAGGCATGAAATAGAACCTAAAGCTACATGGACTACAACTAATATTGAACATAACATTATAACTGTAAATACCCCCCCTCCCACCCTTGATTCTCTCAGCATCCCTGACTGACAGTCACTGTGTCTCAGGCGGGTAGCAATACCACCACAATGGCATGGTCACAGAGATAAATAACGCGACACAAAACTACCGGAAATTGATATTATGCATACCGGAAGTTTTCCAGCATGGGATTACAGTCATGGAAGTTGTTTTTGTTTTAATCTCCTAAGGCCATGCTATGTCTTAAATTCTCTTGGAGAACCGTGTTGAAAAATGTTATGCAGACCATGGAGTACTACACAAATTAATATAGACGTCCATGGGCTAACTTTAAATCCAGATTTATGCTAAGACTTAGAATTTTTTAATTCTTCATTACATTACAATGTTTTGCCAAAGGATTTCTAAATTTAAACCTATGATATCCGTGTTATAAATTTATTTTTCGAAACTTTCCGTCATCACACCAACGAGGTATGCATGTGGACGTGGGGAACTGAGAACAATAAGGACTGATGCCTCCAGGGGTAAGATGCCGTGGGAAAAAAAAGACGAGCCACACAAATGCTTTTGATCTTGTTGCTAGTACAATGTATGTGTGCCTGTAACAAAAGGTCGTGTGGCGTGTCGCGAGTGACGTCATGTCAGGCTTTGGGATTATATATTTAGCTTAAAAACTTAAACTCAGAGCTTAAAAACTTTAACTATGTTGAATAATCCGTCTTGAAATAATTATGGAATGGGCTGAATGAAACATTTTGAACACAAATAATTAAGAGAATACATTATATAGAGCGCAAAACCCATTATGTTGCGAGTGATTCTGACATGAAAAGTTACACTTTTTGAGTCCCGGGTGATTCTGAAATAAATATCAAAAAGTGAAAACTTTGTACTGATGATCCAAGTCTTGAGAGTATTTTATGTATAATACTTTAGATTTAACATAGATAATTTTACTGCTTTTTGCTAGTTATATTGGAATTAAATGACACATTTTCAAAATAAATATAAATGTTGACAGAGTAAAATATTTCTGCACCAAAAGTTGTCTTTTCCGCAAAACTGCTTTTTGTCAAAGCCTCATATGCAACTGGAAAATAAGTTCTTCTACATGAGATGCAGCTCCGGCATTCACTGCCAAACCAAAAGCAGAGAAGCACCTCTCTCTCTCTGTCTGTCCATCTCACACAAGTCAAAGAAATATGCCTATTCTTTGACCTCTGTGGTCCCTCTCTACCACTCTCCCTCTCTCTGTCTCTCTGTCTCACACACACACGCGCTGCCAGACTTGTCATTCTCACCCCAAACAAAATGTCATTACCCCCAAACAATTCCATTTCTAAGAAACGTGTGTTTTTTTTCACTCCATTTTATTCTTATCAAGCCAAGTTTACAAACACATCAACCTCGCCTTGATCACCCACGGCGTAGATCTCGCTTATTGTGGGCTGATACAACAGCAAAAAATCACAGTAAACCACCTGGCCCTCGAGTAAACATTTAGTGCAACAGACTCAGTGAGGCTAACCATGCTGAAAACACTATGATAGAGAACATATATAGACGAGGAGAAAGAGAAAGAGAGAGAGAAAGGGAGATAGAGAGATACATAGAGATAGAAAACAAGAGAGACGGCGAGAAAGAGAGCATCATATCAAACACACATCATCAACTCATCGAAAATTCCCCAGTATACAAATTGTTGATACATAATTATGTATATATTTGCTGCACTCCTTGGCTTGGTGATAGGGAAATCCAGTGGAGGAGCATGTCTTTCGTCGCTTAGCTTTAACAACTTAATCCAATTTCGACAGGCTTTGCTTAATGCTTCATTCTTGTGTAATACCCGCAAAAGCTAGATCGTGGAAAGGCGGAGAGGGAGAGAAGAAGCTGGAGGCAAACTGATAAACAGCAAACAAGGGATAAAGTAGTTAGTCACTAGTACTAAAAGAGATTACAATTAACAAACAGTTGCAGAAGAAGGCGAGACGGAGAGAAAGAGATAATGCAAGATGCGGATGGGGTGGAGAGGCGTCCAATTAAATCAGAGATAATACGTGAGCTTTGTACACTCTTAATTTGATATTTCACTTCAGAATGTAGTGTGCCATAAAATTCACTATGTCAATCGATGGAGCCAGACACCTATGCCCCGGTTCCAGTACAAACTGTGTAGATAGCCTCTCTTAGGGACTAAACTTCGACCTGCAGAAAACAGGACTCGAACCCCAAACCTCTCGATTCGAAAGCCGAACGTCTTCCACAAGACCACGACGCCACACAAGAAAATGATGCTTGTGGTTTAACATGAAAAAAAAAGTTTATCTTTCAAACTACTGGGGGTACAAACTGGGAAATAGCCGTCTTGAAAATTTTAGCACTTCAGTACCCCTTCGTCAAAAGTCTGCCTTGTTCTTGTTCACTTTGGCTGCATTACATACACCGTTACACCAATCGATTTAAGAATTTTATGATGTGTAAGTGTACAAGAAACAACAGTTAGAGCGCGGCACTGAGCCTGGGACAAACACACCGAGTATTCGCTACTCTAACACTGGTCAGGGCAAAACAAACCACATCGACAATCCTTGCCACCTTAACTACTATGGTCATCATCATCATCATCATCATCATCATCATCATCATCATCATCATCAGTATCACCAATACTTTCAGTGTCACAAACACCTTCACAACCAGCATAACATGTAGAACACATGTGAAACTGTTAGTCTATTTGAAACTAAAGGTCGTAAATCTGTCGTTTGTGTTCGATAATGGACGAGGTATTTTCAGGATCGTTATTTTCAGTGCCACAACTACCTTTACAATCAGCATTATGTATTTTGTACCGGTATGTTTTGATCATGACAGAACTTTCATCACCGTAACAACTAAAACGGCAACAACAAAAACAGGTCTGTTTAAAAGCTTTACAAGTGCTCCCAAAATAAAAGAAGTTAAAAATTAGGACGAAAACAATAGAGTCATTACAATACGTTCTGCAACAGGAAATATTTAAGAGCACACACACACACAGCCCATTGCTGCCAATACAACAAAGACGTTCAAAATAATTTAAACAGTTAGTTAACATCTTACACCCATATCCCCCCCTCCCTCCAGGAAAAAAATCATCGCTGTTTCGATAAGTGAAACAAAAGCATAGTTGTGGTTAAAAAAAAAACAACTGTAAAGGCTTCCTCTTTGAAAGTTATGAGCTAAATAATTAAGCGAACTGGCACCAAACGATGGAACAATATTCGCAACGTTGATCAAAGGCTGAGGTCGAGCCTGGAAGATGAAGAGATGTTAATAATGCTGTTATTGGTTTGGCTGAGTAGAGCGACCTGGGCATAGCCAGGCTGGTTTCGCATACATGTCTGGAACTTTCACACCTAAACCTGTTGATGAGGGATTCGAGGCGTGGAGGGTAGAGAATTCAAAGGAAAGGAGAGAAAATAGAGGGGCTGGAGAGGAAGTACTTTGAGTTGACGTGAAAAGTGGTAATTTAAGAAAAGAGCATAATTTATAGCTGCAATCTCTAGAACTAACACAGCAACAATGCAATGGTTTAGTAGAGGCGATAGAAGCATTTAAAGATTGAGGCAACCAACGAGCCAAAAACTCATTTGCCGGTCCACTATTAACTTTATTATCTGCAGATTACATAACCGATCCAAACCAAGATTAGTCGGTTCTGTGGCATTCCGTCGACGTTCAAATCTCTACATGATTCCCCGGTCAGAAACAGCAGGTGTGACTGTGAGCGCCGAAAGATCAGTCAGATGTCCGATCGAACTCTAGGCTCAGCAGCCAGCAATGTGAGTCTCACCTTACCAGCTCTACCTTACATATTAGATATATCAAACTAGGCGGCTTGTGGCGTTACCGGTGCCGCCTTAAATGGTGCTTCTTTGTTTTGAGAATGCGACTTGAGCGCAAAATTATCGTTCTTGCCCACAAGCTATAGGCTTCAAAGATTGGAAGTTTTGCAAAGAGAACGATAATTTGCTTTTTACATCTAATCGCATCCCCAATACGGAACGATGCCAAAATACAACAGACAATTTAAAATTGAATCTGAATCCAAGGAGGGGGGGGGGGGCGCAGAGTGCAAGAGATTGAAAAATAGACAGAAAAAATCTGTGGGTGGCACTTCGGCCGGGAAAAAAAAAACATGACACGAAGGTGGAAAGTTAATAAGAACCTTTACAGAAAAGAGAATGCAACAAAATTCTAAAAGAAAAAGGAAATTTGATGATACTGAATTGAAGAAGATTTTCAAGAGAGAGGGATGAGAAGGGTAAGGAGATAAAAAATCAACCGGTGAAAGAAAAACAACGTGTCAGTTGTACAAACTAAAACTTGCTCCATATCCTGCACAGACTTATGAGACAAGAAGAGTTCATAAAGGAACCTGTCCTTGCATACAGTTGCCTTTGAAACGCCATCTGCTGTAACGGTACAAAAGCTTATTCCTGTCCCATCAACTCTGACTTTTTAAGTGACACTTGAAATGAAACAGATAGATCAAAGGTAAGTAACACAAAATTAGTGACAAGAGCCGCTGTTGCTCCCAGCTGACGTCTGCGACGTGCGGACCTGGTGCGGTACCATACCCGCACTTCACGGGTCGAGACAATACATTCAACACATGACCTGGGTTATTATGTTTAGGAGAGGGCGAGGTAAACATTATATAACATTCTAGTGCCGAGGGGTTGATAGGAGATGCTTTTATTCCCTTGAGTATCTATCTCAGTATCATTTTACTCTTATTTGGTATTTTGGAAAATTAATACGCTAAAACGTAAGACATTTTAAAACAAAGAACGTTTATGCATCTAACAAGGTTTTCAAATATAACAAGGAAAAATTAAATATTGTTTCAATTATTATATCAGCTGAAATGTCAAAAGAACAATATTGGTTTGGGGGTATCTGAAGTAAATTTCAATTTGAATTTTAAGGCCTGCAGACCTATGCGTATTTTTTGTTCTATAATTGATGTTGATTGCTTGTAATCGTTAGCTTTCGTTCGCTTACTGTACTGCTCTCTCGCTCTCTCCCTCTCGCTCTTTCTCTCTCTCTCATTCTCTCTCTCGCTCTTTCTCTCGCTCTTTCTCTCTCTCTCTCCTTCTCCATATCTTACTCTCTCCCTCGGCCTACGCACCCCCGGTGACTGTGCTCCAGCCACCAGCCGATAGGCTGTGTTTTCCTCTGGTCTATGCCAGTCCATGCAGGCATATCTCCCATCGTCGCGGTATCGGTGGGTGTCAGCGGCGACACAACAAAGATCAAAGGAAGTTTAATGGGTTTGACATTCAAGTGCTACAACAGTGTTTTGTTGACACATGAGAACTAGCAGGTTCCTAACTAGACGGTCTGACAGAGAGTGGGGACAGACAAGGAGAGAGGGGGTGGTGGTTGGGGCTGAGTAAGAGGTAGAGAGAGAGAGGGAGGGAGGGAGTGAGAGTGAGAGACAGGAAGGAGTGAATAAATAGGTGGACATAAAACAGACACAAGAATAACAATGGAAATTAGAGGGAGGGAGAAAACGAAAAAAAGAGCTTAACAGAAAAAAAGGAAAATAATGTAATATAAACAAACCGGAATCTTGGACCCTATAAGATCTGTAACTAGTAAAAACTTTATTGACGACAAGGAAAAATAAGAAAAAGGAAAAAGAAGACGAAGGAGAAAAAGAACAACAACAACAACAAAACAAGAAGCAGACGAAGAGGAAGGAGAAAGAAAGGTGGAGAACAAAAAAGCAGGCGAAGAAATAGATGGACAAAAAGAGATTCACAGACTTAAAGAGCACAATGTATATTTGACTCCATTGACTCCATCGTTATCTTTCATCAACAAAAGTATTCGACAAGGGTGCGGCAGAGAACAATTCTCACATATTGGTTTACTTTAATAGAGCAAAAACAACCGCAGTGTAGTCCGGGGGGGGGGGGGG